>BQNB010203715.1:0-10744 GCA_026074375.1 Tanacetum coccineum | reverse complement strand
CCACCAAACCATTACAACATCAAATCTAGATAATTTTATCAACGTGTCGCGTTAATGTAATCATCCATCGGGAAAACCCAAATACATTATCCTAGGCCAGTGGATCAAAACCGTTAGGATAAACTGCATCTTCTTGGTCGAGCCGTTCTCCGTTTTGTCTGGCGCTTAATATGCGCATCCCCGCCAATCGTTCTACGACATCGATGTGAGTTTATAGCCCCTTTTTCACTATTTTACAGTTACTTTACAAATCTCGGGGGAGAATACATGCTCAATACAACTTGTTTACATATTCGTTACAATATCTTTTATTGGACACAAGTGTTTTCGGTTATCATCTCTTGTTTACATGTGCCTAAGTAACATAACCCACCATTGCCCATTATCATGAACTGTTAAATTCTTAACCGGAGGACCAGGAAGCGCGAGTGTATAAATAGATCTATTTGGGATTGACATCCCTATTCGAGTGAGTAGCTTTCACTAGTTTTGGAGGTCCGAAACACGAATGTATACATGTTGGAGCAATTTGGATGTTTATAGGTTTGAATATCTACACGGGCCTTTATTTGCATTAAATTGCATACATAGATGTCGAGCTTCAGTGTCATGAGCTTAGCGCAACAGTAGATATTATTTATGTGGTACTGTATCTGTTATAGTAGACCCATACATTTTGGAAAATCAACGATTTCACTGTCCATACTACTTATTGAACATTACTAATTTCTGAACACTTTTCATTATATTGCGGCGAAGCAATAAACACTAAACTCTTTTGGTTCTACATTTACTCTTACATTTTTGGCGATTATTATAAGGATTGAAATAATCATACATACTTTATAAATCTTTGGATTCCAACATTTACATTTATACTTACAAAACTCTATGAACTCACCAACTTTAATGTTGACACTTTTAAGCATGTTTTTCTCAAGTGAATTAGATGCTTGGCTTACTTGATGTGCATTGGAGTCTAAATTTGACAAGATTTCATTCATGGATTTCTTTTTACATACAAATGATCAAATCTCGTTGTATTACTTTTAAGCTTTTCATTGTGATGCAATTATGGGACAAATGTTATATCAATTTCAAGAAAATCAACGAGGTTACTTTTCAAACGACACATTTAGAGGTCGTTCTCTTGTATCTAGCGCTGTGTATTATGAAGTAACTCCCCCGGATATACTTCCGCTGCGACACGCATTTTTGGGGGTATTACATTCGAGCCGAAGAGGAGGGTACGTCATCAAGAGGCTAAATCTCTCATGACTACTCGATGAAATTAATATAATGAATAAGCATTTGGTATAATTGCGATCTTATTAATCTTAAGCTTATGTTAAAATCCTATCGTGTCTTATCTTACCAACTTTGATTATATACTCATATTGGTATAGGTCGAAAGACCCTTTGTGAACTATATAGTTTTAAAGATTTGTCTATGGTCTTTATCGTTTGGTTGGAGAAATCCGCTTACGTTAATTGATAAACAAAAATAGATTTGATATAATAGTAACTGAATTATCTGATTGACACATTTGATCAAGTTAACTAAATATAAGTCTTAAGTTAAACAAGTTAATTTGTGAAAACGTTTTTTTACGAGAAAACCTTTTTATAAGTTAATCAACCATAAATCTGAGATCCTGATTATCACCATTGCTTAGGAATTATATGAAGCTATCAGAGTAGTCATCTTTATCATTACTGAATCCTTTATTCCAAAATTGTTAAAGTTTATTTTAACTCTGATTATTCGAACACAAATCAAATCCCCGTGGACGACCTGGTCTTACCTAAAATATTATACTGCATACGTGGGTTATACTTTTACCCGTGTGTTTCCATTTAATAACCGATAATTTCAGTCTTATAAATTTAAAGCTTTTGAAACACATCAAAGTTTTTGGCACCGTTGCCGGGGATTTTAAAGATGTTTTGTAATCAAAATTTTAAAATAATTTCAACCATCCTCTTTTTCATCGCCGTACAGTTTTCTAGCAAACTGACCAAAACAAATTCCCCCTTGGATGCATATACGTGCTTCCAACTCTGAAGTTGTTGAACCATTACCAGAACCTGAACGTACCCTGAATCAAAGACTTCGTCGACGAAATAGGAGAGTTCCATTCGAACAAAGAAACGCACCACCTACACAACCAAAAGTTGTTTACGCTCTGATTCTTGACATCAACTATTTCTGTCACTTTCTTGATATCCTTGAAAATTACAATCTAGTGGATGATGAACTCATGTGGGTTGCCGACCGTGTTGTCGCTTCGACTCCCGGTTCCGCAATCACCATTCCTGAAACCGTAAACGAATTAGCTATTAAAGGTAACCATTTGACTCTCGTCAAAGGAAACCAGTTTGATGGTAGAATTAAAACCGATCCGCACAAACACATTCACGAATTTCTCAGAATATGTGATATGTTTAAATACAAAGACACCAAAAATGAAGTCGTCCGCCTAATGATGTTTCCCCTATCACTCACGGGTGAAGCAAAAACATGGTTGGATGAACTCAACGAAGGAACTATCGAAACGTAGGATGAACTTCGCACCACTTTCATAAGCCGATTTTCCCCCAGCTCTTTTCAATCGACTCCTCAAAGAAATCCGAGCCTTTTCTCAACATGAAAATGAAACCTTAACCGAAGCGGCTCAGTATGAAAGAAATGCTCAAAAACTGCCATGGTTACAATTTATCCAAAGGCAATATCATTAAAATCTTTTATCACGGCCTCAACGAAACAACCCAAGAAGTTCTAAATGCCGCAACTGGTGGTATTTTCCTCTATAAAACACCAAACCAAGCTTATCAACTCCTCGAAGACAAAGTCTTACTCAAGCTTGATTGGGCTAAAAACCATAAAACAAAATCATCTCTAAAGAAAATAGTTGCTTTCGCTGATAAAGGTAGCAGTAATTCTGATACTAACATGATTATGGCAAGAATGGATGCCATGACCATGAAAATGGATGCTTAGTACAAAGAATTCTAATCTTGTTCGAAACAACCAAACCCCGATCATAATGATGATGACAAACCTATGTCTCCGAAAGAAGAAGCCAAATTCATGCAAACCTTCCGCCGTACTCTTTTTTACAATGATTACCGCAACTGTGATTCAAATCGTGATAATTGGCGTTCGAGTGGAAGAAACGATTACAATCGAGACAACTATCGATCTAACTTTGATGATAAACCCGACCTTCAAAAACAATTAAGTGATTTCATAAAAGCTCAACACTCGGACAATTCTTTTGTCAAAGATACTTTTATGGATCTCAAAACTAAACTCGAAACAACAACCAAAAATCATCAAGCCTCTATCTAAAATCTCGAAGCTAAATTCGACAGATTAGCTGTCAAGCAATCTACTTGACCTTCTAGATCTCTTCCTAGTAACACTCAACCAAACCCAAAAGGTAGCTCATCAAAACCTTATCAACCACCGCAAGCTCGAAATGAGCATGTAAATGCCGTATTAACGCCGAGTGGTAAATCCTATGACCCACCTATCAACCCAAATGATCAACCTAATGATTCTAGAAATCCTATCAATTTTGACAGTGATGATGAAGATGAAGAACCTACACCACAACCTAAAGTTAAAGCTCCAAAACCTGTCAAAGAAACTCCGATACTTAAACCATATAAACCAAAAATCCCATATCCTCAATGCCTCAGAAAAGAAAAAATGGAAGCTCAATATGGTAAATTCCTCAACATGATTCGAGCCGTTCGAATCAATGTACCTCTTTTTGATGTTTTAGCTGGAATGCTGAACTATGGTAAATTTCTCAAAGAACTCGTAAGCAATAAGCACAAACTCGAACAAATCTCATCCGCTTTATTTATCGATAAAAGTTCCGCTATGATTCAAAACAAAGTTCCACCTAAACTTGGAGACCCAGGAAGTTTTATTATTCCATGCAACTTCAGTAAAGCTTTCTCATGCAATGCTTTAGCCGACCTTGGTGCTAGCATTAATCTCATGCCGTATTCTCTATATGCTAAATTATCTCTTATAACTCTCAAACCCACTAAAATGAGCGTAAGATTAGCCGACTGATCATTCTAACATCCTATTGGAATAGCTGAAAATATGCTTGTTAAAGTTGGTAAATTCACTTTCCCTATGGATTTCGTTATTCTCAAAATGGAAGAAAACAGTAAAGTTCCTCTAATCTTAAGGAGATCTATCCTCTATACTGCCGATGCAGTAATTCGAGTTAAACAGAAACAACTCAATCTTGGAGTTGGAACTGAACGAATAGCCTTCTCAATCGATTCTAAGAAGGTCATCGATGAAATCTTAGAAGAATATTTCGATGCTCTTCTCGATTAAGGAAGTAAAATCCTTCATTCCATCAAAGGAACTATTTTTGAAGAAAAACTCTTTGTTGAATTCGATGAATTCATGGCTATGAGTATCGATGAAAACTCTGAATCTGAATCCGACACCAAAGAACCACCACTCGAAAAGATCACATTTAACACCAATTATAAGATCAAGACGTCTCTTGAAGAACCTCCTTCAGATCTTGAACTAAAACCTCTTCCTGATAACTTAGAATATGTATTCTTGGAAGAACCCTCTTTTCTTCCTGTAATCATATCATCCCAGCTTTCCGAGCAAAATAAAAATAAGCTCGTCTCTGTTTTAAAAAGACACAAGCAAGCCTTTGCTTGGAAAACAACATACATTCCTGGAATCTGTCTGTCTTTTTGTAAACATAAAATTCAACTCTTAGAGGGCAAAAAGCCAGTTGTTCAAAAACAAAGACTGTTGATAGAAATAATGCCTAAAAACATTATTAATATTTTTCACATCCTTACATTTTGATAATCACAAAATATAAAAACATTCAATGAAAAATTAAAACATAAACAAGTAATTAGGAGTAAATATTCATTTCAAAATTATATCACTTCAAGGTATGAATAAACAAATGCTTGATGCATTTTATGATCAAAGGAAATTTTTATTCAACCTCAAACTTTTATAAAATGTTGTAAACATGTTTATAAACTTACAAAACATTTTCTACATTTAAAAGAAATGTTTTATTCAAAATAAACATTTTGAATTTCAAATTTTCGAACCTAAAACGGCTAGAAAAGGTCCAGTAAACACCTCCCCTGGATAGGACAAAAAAGAGGAGCGTCTGAAAGGGGCGGCCCCCTTAAATACATGGGCGGCCCCCTTAATTATAAGGGGGCCGGCCATAGACTACGCTCCTCCAGTCTGTCCTATAAATACTGGACTATTCCCCAACATTTTTCTCACCTTTTGCACTCATTCTTTCTGCTTAAAACAGCCCACATATCCTCTCTAAAATCCTTTGATCATTTAATCATTTAGCTTTGTTTCCAAGTGATCCAAGCTCAATTCCTCAAGTGCAAGAGAAGAATACTTCCATCATCTAGTGAAGAAGTATTACACCCCAAAATCCATATTGCAATCTTGTTGCATCCATATCATACCTTGTAAATCTTTTGTAAATCTTGTAAAGTTGTGTAGTTGTTAGGATTTGGTGATTGTTGTAAGTATAGTTGGATCTTGGTGATCCTTTTTAGTAGTGTTAGATAGTTGTGATATAAGTAGTGTGGTGAGAAGAAGTTGTGAAGGTGTGAAGTTGTGAAGATTGAAGAAGTTGTGTAGTCGTGATCAAGGTGTGAAGATAAGTTGTGTAGTGAAGTTGTGAAGTAGTTGTGAAGTTGTGAAGTCGTGAACTAGTCGTGAAGTTGTGTTGTGATAGATTGGTTCTAGCTAAGATTAGAACTCGACATCTAGCTTAGTGTCGGAAATTGATATAAGCAACGTTGTGTACGGTTTTCTCCGCCATAAGGGAGCTTGTTGACATAGTGAAGAAAACTCTCGAGTTTGGTGCTCGGGGAGTGGAGTAGGCCGAAGAAGAGCTTCGTAACCGAACCACTATAAATCCTTGTGTTGCGGTTTGATCTTTCCAACTCTTATCTTTTATTTACTTCTACATATTTACATTGTTCATATTGTGCAAGTATTGAATTCACAAAAAGTCGAATCTAAGTTTTTATAAACAAATTTTAAATATTAAATTAAAAAGCGGTAAACTATTCAACCCCCCTTCTAGTTTTCCACAATTGGTATCAGAGCCACGTTAAACAAGATTTTTAAAATAAATTGTATTTTAAAACTTGAATCGATCTATGGAATCGGAAAAATATTTAGAAGGGCAATCTATGCAAAGACCACCACTTTTTGAAAGTGATGGATTTATTTATTGGAAAAATAGATTCGAAACTTATGTGAAGTCAAAAGATCTAGATCTTTGGCATGTTATTACCGATGGTGATTTTTCTCCTATTCAATTTAATCCCGAAACTAAAAAGGATGAAATTGTATCTTTTCATAAACAAGATGATGATCTTAAAAAGAAACTTGCAAAAAATAATGAAGCTAAAATGGTAATTTATAATGCTTTGCCACGTAAAGAATACGAAAGAATTTTTATGTGTCAAACCGCAAAAGAAATTTGGGATACTTTACTAATCACTCATCAAGGTAATAATCAAGTCAAAGCTAACAAAATAGATCTCCTTGTTCAACAATATGAACAATTTATGATTCCGGAAGAGGAATCAATAGATAATGCCTTTGCTAAATTTAACACTATTATTACTAGTCTAAAAGCATTTGATAAAAGTTTTTCTAGCAAGAATTGTGTTAGGAAATTTCTTAGGGCACTACATCCAAAATGGCGCGTGAAAGTCACAGCGATTGAAGAATCAAAGAATCTAACAACCTTATCTCTTGACAAACTAATTGGAAACTTGAGAGTTTATAAAGAAGTAATTAAGAAAGATGTAGAAACGGTTAAAGGCAAGAAAGAACAAAGTAGATCACTTGCATTAAAAGTGAAAAAGGAAGTAAGTGATGAAGATAGCTCAAGTTCCGATAGTGAAGACAAAGAGTATGCTATGGCAAAAAAAGAATTCAAGAAACTCTTCAAGAGACGCGGAAGATTTGCAAGACAACCACGAGGCGATAGAAAAACATTCCAAAGAAGTAGAAATGATGGTTATGATAAAAGTGAAAGAAAATGTTTTAGATGTGGTGACCCAATTCATTTCATTGGAGAATGTTCAAAGCCGCCAAAGAACACCGATCAAAGAGCATTCATTGGAGGAGTATGGAGCGAAAATGGAGAAGATGAAGTGCAAAAGACTAAATATGAAGCTTGCCTTGTAGCTTAAGCGCCCGATGAAATATGCTTAGGAGTAAACTTAGAACCCGATGAATGGATTAAAGATAGTGGATGTTCAAAACACATGACCGGTAATCAAAAGTTGTTTTCTTCATGCAAACCATACAACGGAGGTAACGTAATTTTCGGAAGCAACTTACGCGGTAAAATCATAGGCAAAGGTACGATTTCTCAAGACTCCTTAATAATTGAAAATGTTGAGCACGTAGATAACTTAACTTATAACTTGCTTAGTATAGGTCAAATATGTGATAATAAGTGCAAAGTAATATTTACCGAACACGATAGTGAAATAATCAAAAATGGAAAAGTTATAGGTAAAGGAATTAGGAAAGGAGGATTATATGTAATGAAACTAGGAAATAAACCGGAAGACAAAATATGCCTTGCAACATTAGACGAAAATTCCACACTATGGCATAGAAGATTAGGTCATGCTAATATGCAACTAATTCAATCATTAGCGTCTAAAGAATTAGTTAGAAATCTACCTAAACTTAAATACGACCAACATTTTTGTGATGCTTGCAAAGTTGGAAAGCAAGCTCACGTAAGTCACAAGGCCAAAAATATAGTCTCAACAACTAGATGCTTAGAACTACTTCACATGGATTTTATTTGGCCCTTCCGCCATAAGAAGCTATGGAGGAAATCGTTATACCTTAGTAATTGTAGATGACTATTCTCGATACACTTGGACTAGATTCTTAGCAAATAAAACCGAATCCTTCGAAGAATTTGAAATATTTAGCAAAATGATACAAAACAAATTAGGATGTTCTATTGTATCAATTAGAACGGATCATGGTTGGGAATTTGATAATGAAGTAAAATTTGGAAAATATTGTGATTTAAATGGGATATCTTACAATTTTTCCGCTCTTCGTACTCCACAATCAAATGGGGTAGTAGAACGAAAAAATCACACCTTACAAGAAATGAATAGAACCATGTTAAATGAACAATCAATTCCTCAAAAATTTTGGTGCAATGCGATCGATACATCAACTTATATAATTAATAGAGTTTCTATTAGACATATTTTGGGAAAAACTCTATACGAGTTGTTAAGAGGAAGGAAACCAAACCTTAACTAGTTTAGAGTATTCAGAAGTAAATGTTTTATTCTTAATACAAAAGATTACCTAACCAAGTTCGATCCAAAGTCGTATGAAGGTGTTTTCCTAAGATATTCACAAAATAGTAAAGCTTACATAATACTTAACAAACAAACAATGAAAGTAGAAGAATCATTAAATGTAACTTTCGATGAGACTCCTCCTCCACCTAAAACATCACCATTGGAAGATGATGAATTAGTCGAAGAAAAAGCTATTGAGGTTAGTAAAACAAAACACATAGGCAATGATCTTGAAGACATTTCATTAGAAAAGAATCAAATAATAAACATTAAAGAATCTAAAAGTCACCCACTAGAAAATGTTATTGGTAATCTAAATCAAAGAACACTTAAGTCGCAAGCTCAAGAGAAAAGCAATTTCTTTTGCTTTATTTCAACAATAGAACCTAAAAATATAAAAGAAACAAAGCTAGGTTGGTCGCCCAAGGTTATAATCAACAAGAAGGAATTGATTATGATGAAACATATGCATTAAAAGATGAAATTTAGGTAATAGCCATGCAAGAGAAACTAAACCAATTTAAAATAAATTATGTTTGGGAACTAGTCCAAAATCCTATGGATATGACCATTATAGGAACAAAATGGGTATATAGAAATAAACTCAATGAAAATGGCATCGTAATTAGAAACAAAGCTAGGTTAGTCACCCAAGGTTATAATCAACGAGAAGGAATTGATTATGACAAAACATATGCACCCGTAGCTAGACTAGAGTCCATAAGAATACTTTTAACTTATGCTTGCACTCTAGACTTTAAGTTACAAAAAAATGACTCCTACCTCATTATTGTCCAAATATATGTTGATGACATTATATTCGGATCAACTTGTCAAGAAATGTGTGATGACTTTGCAAAGATCATGCATGATGAGTTTGAAATGAGTATGATGGGGGAACTAAAATTTTTCTTAGGATTACAAATAAAATAATTAGACGATGGAATATTTTTTAATCAATCAAAATATATTAAGGAAATGCTTAAGAAATTTAGACTAGAAGACTCTAAGCCAATGAAAACCCTCATGTCTACGGCTACCAAACTCACAAGGGACGAAAAAGGTGAGTCCGTAGATAATACCAAATATAGAGGCATGATAGGTAGTGTTTGCCTTTGTGCATGCTTTCAAGAGGATCCCAAAACCTCTCACCTAGAAGTGGTTAAGCGTATCTTTCAATACATTAAAGGCACTATGCATTTTGGATTATGGTATCCTAAGGAATTTGGCATAGAAACAATAGTTTATGTGGATTCGAATCATGCGAGAGATTACGTTGATCGCAAGAGCACTAGTGGTGTTTGCACATTTATGGGATGTTGTTTAACATCTTGGTTTTCAAAGAAGCAAACCGCTCTTGCTATCTCACAATTGAAGCGGAATATGTTAGGAAAGGCATGTCAACAAGCACTATGGATGAAACAAGCTCTCATACACTATGGCATTAGGTTAGATAATATTCCAATAATGTGTGACAACAAAGAGGCTATAGACTTAAGTAAGAATCCCGTTCAACACTCACGAACTAAATACATAGAAATTCGCCACCACTTCCTTCGTGATAATGTTCAAAAAGGGAATATCTCTTTAGAAAAGGTCTCATCGGAAGACAACATAGCCGATATTCTAACTAAGCCACTTAAACGTGAACCATTTAACTATTTATGCTTAGGTCTAGGAATGATGGAACAAATTGACTAAGTTTTCAGCACAAAAAATTGATAATGAACTATTTGTCAAAAATCTGAGAAATAATTTCTCAACAGGTAGCAGCCCCCTTAATTCATAAGGGGCGGCCCCCTTAATTCATAAGGGGCGACCCTCTTAATTTGAAGGGGGTCGGCCAGACTTTAAGGGGGCCACCCACTGAACATAATTTTTTTTCTTCTCTTTGTGTCTAGGCTTCTATTTTGCACAAAAATTGGGAAAAACCTATATGAAACCTTTTACAAATTCCTCCATCTAAATGCATATCTCATTACACATAGTCCCATCTCATTTATTTTCTAAAGAAAGTCTTTCTCACAACTAGGATCACATGAAAATTAATTTTCACATATTGTTGAGATATGCTAAAAACATTTCTTTTTCATATGCATAATGCTTTCTTACTTGTTGTCAAAAATATATAATCTAATATATATTTCTTGACAATCTTGGTTGAGCAAAATTAAATCAAGGAGCATTTGGATTATTTCTTAGGTCTTACATGTCTTAGTGTCGAAATAATCACTACTCCACTGACTGACTAATTAAGAAAAGTCTATAAGCAAACTTTTACAAATTCTTCTATCTAAATGCATATCTCATTATACATATATACAATAGTCCCAAT
>BQNB010203714.1:0-10744 GCA_026074375.1 Tanacetum coccineum | reverse complement strand
TTCATCATACCCGATCTTACCATACTTAGCAGTCTCCTAGTTATACACCTTACCATGCTTAAGAGTTTTTTCTTCCTCAAGTCTGATATACTCCTCCATAGTAATGTTAGGGTCGTCTATTTTAACCTGTAATAAATTTGCTAGGAAAGAAAACTGTTAAATAGCTTAATACGCCGTATTCAGTAAACTGAATATGTCGTATTGAGGATAGAGTCGAATACGTTGTATTGGTTTGAAAAAATTTTATACCCCGTATTTAAGAAGATGAATACGCCGTATTGAGTATTCGACTCAGAAAGTTACAGCAGACTGTAAGAATGCAAAAAACACAGAAACACAATATGCAAAATTATACAATGCAGAAAATTAAACACAAAAACAAACACGCAAATATGTAAATTAATCTAAACTAAAATACTAACAAATAAGAATTAAACAACTTCACTCCCCGGCAGCGGCACCAAAAACTTGATGTGCTGTCGTGTAGGGTCAATTTATTGATTACCAAGTTTTAAATTTATATTTAGCCGACTTATCCTAAAACAACACTTTAACGGGCAGTGTACCCGATCGGGTGGAGTTTTGTGGTAAGTAGGGTGTCGAACACTAAGAGCGAGGTTGTATCAGAAGATAAAAGAGCGGTACAAGCCAAATCATAGAAAACTGTACTAGCCATATTACTTAAATGCCGGTTTGTTTGTTTTAGTGCAATGATTTACGTATCTCGAAGCGGCATATCATTCTTAAGACTTAGGCGGGACATCATCCTAAGACCTAGACATGATTAATCCTGTCACAATTAAACGTATCCGCATAAAGCATCCTTTAGTTTAATTATAATCTATCTTAGAGAATTAAATTAGTGGTGATCCTGTTAAAACCCTAGCCCAACGGGACTTTACCAACTTATTGTTTGATGGTAGTCCACTATTCCAATCTTTATCAGTAAATTAAAAGCATGATTGCTGAAGCATAAACGGGTCACCTACCGGTCCAACTAAACTCATAATTCAAAGACAAAGATAGAACGTTATTTGTGATCCTATTGGTCCAGACATACGAAACACGATATGGAGAGCTATTCCGGTATCTAGATTACTTGGTCTGTATCACTAGACCCAGTTAAATGATAGGTCGCATATTCAAATACATAAACAAGTATGAGGTGATAAACATAATTAAACAATCAACGATAAATTAACAAATCGATTTTTAAAACAAACCAAACATTGAACTTTCATTAAGATGGCTAATACCCGAGGGTATTAGCCTACAACCATTTTAATTATACAAGTGTAATCAAACAATTTAAAATCGAACGATTAAAAGAGTAAGAATTACACGATGTCTTCTATGGATTCGTGATCGATGCTTGACCTTGGTAGCTGATCTTCTCTTCTGAAATTCGTCTTCAGTGAGTATGGTAATATGATATTGCACACTAAAAACCTGTTTTTGAGTCTTCTATTTATAGTTGCTAAAAAATACTCGATACGCCGTATCTAGCAAGGTTGATACGGCGTATTGGGCTGGATTCCTTAGAGTGCGCGCCACGTTTGTAATAAATCTTTGATATCATTCCCAATTTACTTGATTTACTGTATCTTCGAATAGTTATCTTCATGGATACATCGTATGTAGACAAAGTGAATACGCCGTATTAGGAATTGGTGAAACGCGTTTTCTTGTGAAGTCTTGGCGCAAATACGCCGTATCTCTTTAATTGGATACGACGTATTGGTGAAAATTCAGAAATCTTCAAATGACTTCGTTTTAGCTCCAAATTATGCGCCTTTTAGCGTGTCTTCACAAAACACTCCTGAATTACTACATTTATCAACTTTAAATCAATTAAGTACCAAATAATGCAATAATTATATAAAAGTAGGCAAAACAGATAGGATAAATGATATAATAAAGTGACGTTATTTGATGTCATCAGCAGACATTGAGGCTGATGAGGCTGCAATAGATAGGGATGTTGAGGATGGGATTGATGCAGGTATTGATATAGAGGTCGATGTTGGGGTTGATGTAGAGGACGAGTGATTGTGTCGTTGTGTAGGTGTTATTTTATGTATCAAGTTTTACTATTTATTTCATGTAGACTATACCTAAAAACAACACTTTAACGAGCAGTGTACCCGGTCAGATGGATTTTTATGGTAAGTAGGGTGTCGATCACTAAGAGCAAGAGCGTTAATCCCAATTCTATTAGTATTTTAGTTATCTATGTTAAACCTAAAACTAATGCAAAAAGGGGGGTTTCAGCCTGAGAGACTGGCACGGTTTTGATGACAAGTAAAGCAATAAACACACACAAGAAGACAAACAAACGATAGAGAAGCGGTCAAGAACTAAAGTAAGGAAAATGTATCAACCATGAATAATCTGATAAAACGCAGGTTTGTTTATTAGTGCAATGATTGACTTATCTCGAAGGGCATATCATTCCTAGACTTAGGCGGTACTTCTTCTTAAGACCTAGACACGCTAATTCTGTCACAATTAGATGCATCTGCATAAAGCTTCCTTATGTTGATTATAATCTATCTTAGGATCTAAGTAATGGTGCTCTTACTAAACCCTAGCTCATCGAGACTTTACCCACTTACTGCTTAACGGCTCTTTATATACTAGTAGTCCACTGTCCGAGTCCTTACCAATGGAATAAGAACGTACTCATTGATACCAAGGTCACCTTATGGCTCAACTAAGCTCACTAATCTAAAGGCAGTGATAGGTCAATATTTGTGATCCTATGATTCTAGGTATATAAATTGCAATATGGAGAGCTATCTCGGACTCTTAGCCTACGCCCAAACAACACCAAAGTTGCAGCGCATTAAATATGTAGGACTAGACCCAGTTGAATGATAGGTCGCATACTTAAGCACGTAAACAAGTATAAATTGATAAACATAAACAACAATCAACGATAAATTAAGCAATCAAGATAAACAAACCAAACATTAGATCTTTATAAACATGGCTGATACCTAAAGGTATCAGCCGATAGTCATTGTAAAAATACACACGGTTTGATATATGAACGATTAAAATAAAGAAACCTCAATCGAACGCGTATTCGGTTGTGCAAAGATTACAAGAGTTTTCCTATGATCTTGAGGCTCTTTTCTGACCTTCTATGCTCTTTTGATCGTCTCTTGGTCGACTTGGTGGTTTAGGGATTCACTTGCATACCTAAAACTGATAGTCGGTTCGATATGTCGTATCCCCCGATGTGGGATACAGTGTATTGAGCTTTCTTGGAGTAAGGACCACGTTTGATATCTTCCAGAAGCTTCGTGTAAAATAAATCTTGAATACGGCGTATTGCTGTTCCTGGATATGGCGTATTGGACTTTATTCTTTGTGGTCTTTGGTCAGTGCAGGCACGGATACACCGTATCTTCCTTGATGGATACGGCGTATTGGTCTTCAGAATAGTAATCTTCAAAATATCTTCATTTAAGCTTCTTGGGTATGGAGTATTGGCTGCTGATGTGTTGCTTTTCTTGATATTTGACCAAAGTATAATATACGATGTATATACTGATGTGGATACGACGCATTCTTCAAATTCAAGCAATGGTCTTTTGATTTGTCAAAGTCTTGGATACATCATATAGGTCTAGAATAATACGGCGTATAAGCTGTCAGATCAGTAGACTTTCTCAAACTATTCATTTATGCTCCAAAATGCGTGCCTTTAACTAATCTTCACCAAGTACTCTATAATTACTGCAATTCTCAAATATAAACGATTAAGAAAACAATTCGGGTGCAATAATTATATAAAATGGGTTAATTACATGGGATAAATGATGCTATAAAAATAGACGGTTATTCTGATGTCATATCAAATATCCCCCACTTGGAATCCTTCTTGTCTACAAGTAGCTTTAGAAGTTCTATAAAAAATGTATCCCTAAGGATATTTTCTGTTAAAGCATTAATTTGATCTATTACAAGTACACAAGCAAACACTTCACGAAATAGGAAGATGAAAACACTCAAATCGCTCAATTAATCTATGTGGTAACATGTAACTAATTTGCTCAATTGCTCGGTCGTGACGAGTATTCTATCATAAGTTTGGAAAGGATACACATCTCCACTAATAAAGCCAAGGAGTAACAAGTTTATAAAGGTAAATATGAGTTTTTGTATGGAAAGGCTTACGGTTGATCATTCTACAATCTTTCACCAGAAGTACCACTCTAACAAGGCAGCTGAAGCACACATACATGGCCGTAACGACGGAATAGACATGTGTGTTCGATCACATCCCCGTTCGAATTTAACCAACGGTTAGGATGGAATAATGATATTAGGGTTAAGAACATTCTAACTTTCACCAAAAGTCTTAAACCAACGAGGCAGCTAAGATATGCATACATGGCCGTAACGACGGAATAGACATGCACGCTCGAACAAGATATGCATACATGACCGTAACGACGGAAGTAAATTGTTGTTAAATAAAAATCAAGAAACAAATAGATTAAGCCTAAAGTACAAGTTGCTAGACACTTTTTCCCTACTGTTACCATGATAAAGACACAACTATTTACAACGTCTTGATCATCGATAAAAACAACACCTAAGTTTGGCCATTCCCGTAATGGTTTCAACTTCCAATCATCAAAACTTTACATACTTTCTTACAAGTGTAAATTGCAATATCTTCCAATTTATACAATACTCTACATCATTGATGTGTAAGACGTATCAACGAATAATCGATCATTCGTGTAATTCCTTCGGTAGTTGTGAAACGATAATCTTCAAACTTTTTTCTCTCTCTTTTTGTTGAAAAATTTCTCATTTTTTCGATTTTTTTTTGCTAACTATACTTCAAATCTCGGTGTAGTTTCACCATCTTCACGATCATAATAATTCCGGATAATTTCTCTTCAGTAGTTTTCGTTCTGTGGTTTCACCATTAACTTATCGGACGGTTAGTAAAATCAATGAGTGTTGATACTAATATACATTTTCTCATTTGCATGTGCAAATTTTTCAACCGCACAAAGATAGAAATGAACCACAAGACTCGGGAATACAAACTTTACACTGTAAAGCAAACTAGAAAACATAGCAACTTTAAATTAAAACTTAATCTAACAGGGTTAGGTTAAGGTGTAAGGGTGTAACGAAAAAACAAATAGTTGGTTTGTAATTCCTATAAAGGGCTTGGCTTAGGGGTTTTTTATAGTGGGTCTTCACTCTAAAGATGAGAGTGGAAAAGGGTTTAAACGGGAGGTTAACTAATCGGTGTAGTTAGTTAATAAGCAACATGTAAAGGCGATTTGGGTGTAATCCTAAAATTTACCAATTTAAACAAGTTACTTCTATCTAAAATCCATATTTACTCATTAGTTGGTACTACAAAATAGATATCACAAAGCAGTTATAAAGCTACAACTCACCGCAACACTTATATTTTTTGTGAAATTTGGGTAAACATTTGGAAACGGAAAGGTTAAAATTTCATAATATCTAATATGGGTTTATTGATTGTTGGCGGGTTATTAACAAGTAATTTTCACCTAAAGGATGCTTGAATTTTTTTTTAAATTTGAGCATATATTAAGCATTTTTAGTGTGAAAATTAGGACAAGTAAACATTCTAATTCCATCCCCCCACTTGAATTATACAACGTCCTCGTTGTATACATAAAACATTAAATACGGGAATTAAAAAGAATTAAAATGAGAAACTCCCCTGATATTTGCTCGGTAGATTCTCCATGTTGAGTTTATTAGCAAGAATGCAGTGCTTGAACAGCCGCCTTGAAGTTTCAAGACTCCAAACACTTCAAGATCTCCAGATTTGTAAATTCTCCACCAATATTTGTTGATATTTTTCACGAGGTCCTGTGTAAATTCTCAGAAAACAAATGCAATTCTATCTCCGTGTATTCGTTTGGTTAGACTCGAAATAAAAAACCTAAAAAATTCTGTACCAGAGAAGTCGATTATGCCATATCCATACCCTATGGAAATGTCGTATTGATACCTGCCCTATACGATGTATTCATCGCGTAATGAATTACGTCGTATAGACTGTGTGAAAATAAAGAAATGGATAACGCTCCCAGATAGTCGATACGCGTATACATGGGGTTTGGTTGGATAGCCTTTATACGACAGACTGAAGACTGATCGATAAAATTGAAATAATTATGGGTTGTCTCCCTGGCATGCACTTTTGTTTATAGGGAAAAAGTCTTTAAAGTTAGACTTGCCCCAATTTATTCCATCCTTATAAAAACAATTTGGAGTTCGAACGGTGATGCAAATGGCACATACAAATTCTTAATTAGGAGAAAGAATGGCATCCCTTTTTTACTGAATGATTCCCGGTCATGTATTAAAATTTAGTCCCTTGATTAAAAAGTTTCAGTTTTAAAAAATTTATTAGATGTATCAAGACTTATTTCCAAAAGCTTATTTGACCCATGTGCATACTGTCACACCCCGACAATGGCGGAAACTCGGGAATGCAACATAATGATCAATCATAACACAATGTACAAAATAGAGAAAACTACATTGCATAAACTCCAAGGGGGTGGAGTGGGGTTGGGGGGAATGTTGGGGGGGGGTTGCTTTGAAGACCATCAACCTTGAACAAACTCAAGTGATGTCCCAAATCGCAACTAAATTCCACTAAATCTCTTACGTTTATCTTATTGCCTCGCAGTGGGACCATAAACCAACTTAATCCCAAAAGCTCCAAAATACTAAGAATCAAACAACAAGCAAGCAAGACTTCAAACGAAATTCCACACGGGATACTTCTAAGTCTGTACTATAATCACCAAATATTCTTTTCACTTCACCGAAAATGATCTCGAATCCGTCCAACAATAATGTTGGTGAGCTCGTTGGTTTTGCCATAAATCCAAAAAGATTTTGGATGTGCCATATACTTTCAACAGTGGACATCAGTGCTATTATGACAGTGAATATTGCTTACAATCCAAGACAATAACATCCTCGCTAGTCATATCTCAACATCCAATAATTAAATCCGGTAGGTGCAACTCCCAAATCACTTAACGCACCTAATGGGTCTACCAGTGGAGCACTATTTAGGGCGGTTACCCACACAGAACCTTGCATGCTAAACACCAGGACATTGCAAGTACCACACAGAACCTTGTATGCCAAACACAGTACATACAAGTACCACACAGAACCTTGCCATGCCAAACACAGTACATGCAAGTAAGTCAACACATAATATTCACATAACAGTCATAAGCACATATCTTGTCCCAAAAACAAAACCACATTTCTCACAGATCAATTCAAAACATTTCAAAACACATTTGAGTATCATTTTCCCCCAACGGAAAAACCAGTAAAAAGTGGGGCTACGAGAACTCACCAAAGCAAGTCTTTAGCAACCATCTTCTCACTACACAAGCTAATGCAACGACGCCGCAATACTAGTCCACGTTAATGTTCTGATTTTAATCATTCACTTCCAAAACATTCGTCACGTTTGATGCATAGATTTAGACGCCGTTGCTACAGAGTACTCAAAATAGTTTTTAGTGGCTGTGATGTGTTGAACGACTATATTCTCTACATTTCAAATCAATCTCATTCTCCGATAATACATCTTATACTATTTAGCGTAAATAGATAAGTAATATAATAAATATTTATAATTATTAATTATAAAATATCTCGACAAGTCCATTCGGTACACCTTAATCACTTCAAAATAATCATTCCTTGATTGAAAACGACACGTTTAATCACAACAAACACAGTAGGAAAGTTTGAGAAAATTATTTTTTTTCGTTTCTTTTGTGAAATTTATTAATTAAATAACATAATAAATAATATTTTTTTTTTAAAAATCAAAAATCTGTTTTAAGTAAAAACTTTCTAAAGGATAAACTTTTTACGAAATTGCGACATGTCCCGTATGGGTTTATCAACGTTTTCCAAGGTCTCAAATTTTAATTTCCAAACACTTTTTCACAATTCGACACTTTTCGATTTCTCTTTTTTTTACTAACTAAACTTCAAATCTCGGTGTAGTTTCACCATCTTCACCATCATAATAATTCCGGATAATTCCTTCGGTAATTTCTTCGTTCTTCGGTTTCACCAATAATTGTGACGGTAGTAAAATCACATGAGCTTTGACTACTAATATACATTCCCATTTGCAATGTGCAAATTTCCAACCGCACCAAAGATAGAAAATGACACAAGACTCGGGAAATACAAACTTTACACTTTAAGCAACTAGCAACTGTAAATTAAACTTAATCTAACAGGGTAGGTTAAGGTGTAAGGGTGTAACGAAACAAATAATTGGTGTAAATTCCTAAAGGATTGGCTCTACGGGTTGTTCTAGTGGATCATCACTCTAAAGATGAGAGTGGAAGGGTTTAACGGGAGGTTAACTAACCGGTGTAGTTAGTTAATAAACAACATGTATAGGCGATTTGGTTGTAATCCTAAGATTTACCAATTTAAACAAGTTACTCCAATTAAATCCATAATACTCATTATTGTGGTCTCGAATAGATATACCAATCCAAGTTCTAAAGTCTACAACATCACCGGCACACTCATATTTTGTGGAATTTGGATAAACATTTGGAAACGGAAAGGTTAAATCCTCACAATATCTATCAAGGGTTATTGTGTGCGGGTTATGTAACATGTAATTTCACAAAAGTATGCTTGAAAAAATTTAAAATTTGAGCATAATTTGAGCTTTTTATTGTGAAAAGTAGGACAAGTGATCATTCTAATTCCATCCCCCCACTTGAATTATACAATGTCCTCGTTGTATATAAAAAACATTAAATACGGGAATTTAAAAAGAACTAGAATGAGAAACTCTCCTGATATTTGCTCGGTAGATTCTCTAATATGCGTTTATGAGCAAGATTTTGTGTTGAACAGCCGTCTTGAGGTTTCAAGACTCCAACACTTCAAGATTTCTAGATTTGTAAATTCTCCACCAATATTCGTCGATATTTCTTTCACGAGGTCCTGTGTAAATTCTTAAAAAACAAATGCAATTCTATCTCTGTGTATTTGTTTGGTTAGACTCAAAATAAATACCTAAAATTGTACAGGGAGTCGATACGCCGTATCCACACCCCAGGATACGCCGTATTGATGCTTGTATACACCGTATTCATTTAATGAATACGTCGTATAGACTGTGCTGAAAATAAAGACTGGATAACGTCCAGATAGTCGATACACCGTATCCATGAGGTTTAGATACGCCGTATAAGCAGTCTGGGAAGACAGACTCGATTAAAAATTGAAAATACATTCCGGGTTGTCTCCCGGCAAGCACTTTTGTTTACAGAAAAGTCTTTAACTTAGACTTGCCCCAGTTTAATCCCATCCTTATAAAACAATTTGGGGTCAAACGGGATGCCAAATGGCACATACAAATTCTTGATTAGAAAAATGAATGACATCCCTTTGTTAAGATGATTCCAAGTCATGATATTAAAATTTAGCCCCTTGATAAAAGTTTTAATTTTGAAAAATTTATTAGATGTATCATGACTTGTTTCCAAAAGCTTATTTGACCCATGTGCATAGACACCAACATCAGTATTTATTAAATCAGGTAATGGTTTGACAGATAAATCCTCCGAAGAGTGTTCAATATCGACTTTATCATTATCATTGTCCGTATCCGTTTTTAATTCAAGAGGATAGATTATGTTAAAAGGAAATAAATCATTAAAGCATGAAATGTTTTGTTCCTCTTCATTATATTTGGACAATGATGTTTCACTTTTCAAATCAAATTCATCGATATATTGAGGGCTTAAAATCGGTTCAGTTAACAAATCTGATTTAAACGTTAGAGCATCATTGTAAACAATGGCCGGAAATTCATTCTCAAAATCATTAAAGTAGTCTAAATCATTAAAATAACTGACTGTAAGCTCAGGTAATGGAAGCAAAGGATATTGACTTTATCATTATCATTTTTCGAATCCGTTTTCAAATCGTTGATAGAAATTACAGTGTAATCCTCATCATCGGATTCGTCAAATGATATTCTAAAGTCAATTTCATCCTTGTTAAGAGAACTTACCGTAGGCTCACACAAGAGTGTTGCTTCAGATGTTAACGTGTCATTAAAGACTATAGCTGGGAATTCAGTTTCAATAGATCCAAGGTCGTGAACGTCTTCATTATCCCAGATCTTACATAACGTAGCAGTTTCCCAGTTATACACCTTACCATGCCTACGAGCTTTTTCTTCCTCAAGTCTGATATACTCCTCTATAGTAATGTCGGGGTCGTCCATTTTAACCTGTAATAAATTCGCTAGAAAAAAACTGTCAAATAGCCTAATACGCCGTATTCAATGAACTGAATATATACGCCGTATTGATGATAGAGTCGAATACACTGTATTGGTTTGAAAAAAATTTATACGCCGTATCCAAGAAATTGAATACGCCGTATTGAGTATTCGACTCAGAAAGTTACAGCGAACTATAATAATGCACACAAACACACAATATGCAAAAATATACAATGCAGAAAATTAAACACACAAATATGCAAATTAATCTAAGCTAAACTAAATCTAAACTAAAATACTAATAAAAATAAGAATTAAACAACTTCACTCCCCGGCAACAGCGCCAAAAACTTGATGTGTCGTTGTGAGTAGGTATTTTATGTATCAAGTTTTACTATTTATTTTATGCCGACTATA
>BQNB010203713.1:0-10744 GCA_026074375.1 Tanacetum coccineum | reverse complement strand
TCTTCTCCCAACCGCTCTACTTCCGATATTGAGGATGTTTTTTCCTCTATGAATATTCTTAACTATACTTCGGTCTCATTGGATTATTTCTCAGCTTCATCGGAAAGCAGATCTTTTAACTCTTTGGAAAACCCTAAAGAAAATATGATCCCACTAGTATTCTCATCTTTCTACAATAATCTGTATTTGAAGAACGTACAAGCATTTTATGCTAAAGAATTACCTATTCCATCACCAGATCCTATTACTCCACCAACTATTTTGACTTCATCTCCAGTATTACCACCATCACTACTATTTGATCCTTCATAATTCTTTGTTCCTAAATAATTATTACCACCTAAGAAGCGAATCCATTCCCCATCTTCTTCCTCAACTACGTTATCTAATTCATCTCGGAATCAAACTTGTAATTTGGTATCACCATCCTTCTCAGTTTATACTCCTACCCCACCTCAAGTATTTGAAATAGGAAAATGTTCAGATAAGATGTATCTGAAACATCATATCTTGAATTATTTAGATGAACTCTATCTTCACCGCATTGAGAGAATGGAAGAAGGACGTATTAATGGTAACAAACTAAAGACCGAACTTAAAAGAATCCGTACTCAGATTATCAGACTTCAAAAGAAGCGGTTAGGGCAAAAGGATAAGATTGCCTTTGCTCACTACAGAATTTCCGATCTTGAACAAATCATTGAGAAAATCCAAGCTCGTCACCAAACAAATCAGGAAGATCTTTAGGATGTCATCTACCGGCTCAAAATCATCAAGCTATTAGACTAGTTATAACTTTATCCTAGCCACGGGATGTGTGGTATAAATAAAAACGCTTGTCAAATCTTGACTATGTACAGTAAAAAGACAAGTTATTTATAAAGGCAATCCCGTTTCGTACCTTATTTCATAAAACCAGCTTATCTCTCTTTCATCACCATCTCCATCATTTGCATCATTATCTCCGTCTTCATCATTATACCATAAACTCTAAGTGCTTAAAATTCAAAAAATAAGCATTACTCTTTCTTTTATTACCTTTCATAACTTGTGATGTCATTCTTATTACGTATTCTCTTATGTTGATAGAATGCCTCCCAAAAGGACGTCAACATCCGAAACACCAGCCATAACTTTGGCTACCATCCAGCAACTTATTAATAATGGCATTGCCGCAGCTCTGGAAGCACAAGCTGCAACAACGGCAGGTGCTAGTAATCCCAACAGGAACACCGGACCTACTGGAACTCCTGTAGCAAAAACGGGAAACTATAAAGAGTTCGTTAGCTGTCAACCTTTCTACTTCAAAGGTATAGAAGGAGCAGTTGATCTCATTCGCTGGTTTGAGCGGACTGAATCGGTATTTTCTCGTAGCAACTGTGCTGAGGAAAACAAAGTGACATTTGCTACCGGTACTTTAACCGATGATGCCCTATCCTGGTGGAATTCATACGCTCAACCTATTGGAATAGATCAAGCCAATCAAATCACTTGGACCGAATTGAAAAGGCTCTTAACCAATAAGTATTGCCCTCGAACTGAAGTCAAGAAGATGGAAGACGAATTTTACAACTTGGTTGTGAAAGGAAATGATCTTAAGACTTACATTAGGAGATTTCAAGAATTAGCCGTCTTATGCCCAAACATGGTACCAAACGCCGAGAAACTTATGGAAGTCTTCATCAATGGATTACCTAGAAGTATTGAAGGAAATGTTACTGCCTCGAAGCCTCAAACTTTGGAGGAAGCCATCAACATAGCCCAGAGGTTAATGGATCAGATAATAAAGCATGATTCTATGCAAGAAGCTAATGATCGTAAACGAAAGCTTGAGGATAAGGGAAACATCATCAACAACAACTATCAGAATAACTATAACAATAACAACCGTAACAATGATCACCACCAGCAACAAACATGAAGCAAAGAAACCCTTCAGTCTTTATACTGCCACCACTGGGAAATACTGTAAATCTTCCCTTTGTGAAAGACATGCCCCCCTACATCCAACATAGGTCCTTGCACTGTCAAGTGTCAAACTTGCAACAAGATAGGTCATTTAACCAAGAACTGCAGAAACAAAAGACCAACCACTAGAAACAATCTACGAACAATATCCGTAACTTGTAATGCCTATGGTAAGAAAGGGAATTATGCGAATCAATGCTCAAAAGTAAACAACAGGTCCACAAGAAAGCATACTTAGAGACAAGCTTGCTTTTGTTCACTTTAGGATTTCTACCTTAGAAACAACTCTCGAGGATATTCAAATTTCATCAGAATCTTCTTCAATCTGAAAACCCCAATCATCAAGCTATGATCCTTGTCGTTTATTGCTTTTATCTAGAATCCTATCTCGAGATACGTAGCATAAGTATCAACTCTTTTAGAGTTTCATATGTAAAATTATCCATGAAATAATAAAGTGATGATTCTGTTACATCTTGTTATCTGATGATATCAAAACTCGACATTGTTTTCAAATTCCATCGATTATATTATGTTCAACTCTGAATACCCTCCTCATACCTTTGAAACATAAATTATTATCCTCAACTATACGGGCGTCAGTACAATTAATATCTCAGTATTTTTCTTACCTTTCATGATCATATCATTTTCTACACATTACCGTTTCGATATCATGTTTTTATGCTTAGGTAAGACGATTTATGATCATCTTATTGAATTGAATTAGGACGCTTCTTCATTTGAATAAGGAAATTATAAATCTCTGAACTATGAATTTATAAATTCTCAGTTACAAGGAGTTGGACGCTTCTTTTTGTAAGTGATAAATTATAAATAAGTAGGCTTAAGTATATAGCATACGTACAAACAAGTTTCTTTCAATCCGTTTGTACAAATAATTCCTTTTCTTCACTTATCATTATCATTATTACCTTTATTATCTATTCATTTTCAAATCTGTATCCCACTTGATTAGCAACTCTCTTACAAATTCATAATAATACCTTGACATCTCTCCGGCATTTCAACTAAATCTTGGGACGAGATTTCTGTAAGGGGTGGAGATTATAACAACCCAAGAATTTTCATCAAATACAAAATCAACCTATTTTATTATGATCACAAATCTACAGGAATTTGTTTGCTTTATTACATTACTTGCATTGTCGATATCCCAATATGCAATGTAACTTGCATAACTAAAGTAGATGAGCTCACGCAAACTACCTATGCCAATCCTATCTTCATATATGTCAAGCAAACATCATAACATGTCAAGTGGATATATTAATATCGTTATTACAAAGTACATTACTCATATAATGTACCATTCTCAACATTATATCAAGATGGGCTTTAAACCGTTATCGTATATCTCTAAAACCCTAATTCCATGAAAGATTAATATCTAAAGTGAATGTACAAGCTACTAAAGCATATGTACAAGTAATATAACATCTCATTTGAAATATAAACTCCCTCCAAGTCATGTACAAGTCTTATAAAGCACAATATACAAGTCATTAAGCATGATCTCCAAAATAGCCGTTTTACCTCCGTTTTCATTCTAATTTCTTCACCACCACTTTTGTACAAACTAATACACTTAATGTACAATGTGTAAACCCTAATTATTCTATTCATAAACTCTTATACATATTTTGACACTCAAAACCCTAATTCAAAACCCTAAACCCTAAAACCGAGCTAGTTTCTAAACCATGACCCGTTTCTTGGTTTTTATCCATCATAACCCCAAACCAACACTTAAATAAGTTGTAATAACTTAATTTACAACATTAATAATCATATACAATCATCATTTCATCATTTCATTCCAATTATATGCAAAATAAATCTGAGAAACCCTAAACGTACCAAAATGGAGCATTTGACCCGTTTACTCATTTTTAACCATTTAAACCACCAATAATTAATCAAGTGCCACTGTAAACTCATAAATGAGTTTACAATCCATCATCTATCATTTTCCTAGCAATGTACAAAAGTTATAAGCCTTGAAAACCCTAATGAACCTATACGTGCACTAAAATGACCCGCGACCTTGTTAACTTATTTTCGACCCATTTTAACCCAAAACCACTTATCAACTTTTGATTATAATCCTTAATAAAAACCTTAAGATCAATAATCTATCATCTTGGATCAAGTACACACGAATTACAAGCTCAAAAACCTATTTTGAGCCCTAGTGTACCTGCGACCTTCATTCTTGCAAATTGACCCATTTTGAAGTTATTCTTTGCAATCAAGCACCTCATGACTCACCTCCTTGATCCCTAAAACAGCTTACAGCTGCCTCGTAAAGCTCATATCAATTAGAAAAGAGCCACATCCCTTCTTTGGCCCCTAAGTCTTGCTGTGGCTAAGGAACACCACAAACACCCTCCACATCACCTATTCTACTACCATAGCATCACCACATCATCCTTATAGCTCCTCTAACTCAGCCACTATAGAAATGAGACACCTCACCCCCTCACCTTGGTCCCTAAGTTTCGAAAATGCTATAAATAGGGCCATAAACCATTCATTTCAACTCATCCCCCACTTCCTCCTCTATAACCCATCATAGCAGCAATCCTTTGCTCAATATGTATTCTAAGAGATCCTAAGAAGTCCCAAGAATAGAAGTGAAGCAAAAGAAACCAAGAAAAGAAGCCCGGGAATCGTTATTCTAGGCGTATGAAGCTAAAAGTCCCGATTTCGACCCGTTTCCAAGCTATAAGCTCAAACCCAGGTTCTATCATCTTCATACCTGCTCCTACACCCTTATAATGTTCATATGATCATACATAAACTCTTGTTAAAGTTTCATAACTCAATTCATGCTCATTTTTCATTTTGATCCAAAACCGTACACCCGAAACCCTAATTTTATGTTTTTCTTAAAACTAAATGTTATAATGGTTAAATGTTGTTATAATCTATCCTAGCATGCTTAACTAATGTTAAAATAACCACTTTATTGATTATTGAAGGAATTTGAACTTAAAACCCGCGCGTTTACGTTTTGAAACCCTAATTTGACCCGTTTTGCTTCCTAGCTTAACGAATCATTATTTTAAACTTTCGTTATGTTAAACCTTCATATTTTGGCTTATATTAATAAGCTATAACCTGTAAATGTCATTTAGAAACTTAAAATAAGCTTGCATGGCATTTTGGACTTGTTTTACAAAAGTATTCCATGCAAGGGGTATATATCGTAACTTTCTGAAATTCATAACTAAAAGGACTAAAAATGTCATTTTATCAAAGTTATAACTATAGGGGTCTATTATGTCACTTTCCAAAGTACAAGGTTTACTTGGTATATCTTTTAAACTTGAAGGACCAAACTCGTAAAAGTGCAAACTCCAAGGGTATATTTTGCCATTTTTCATTCTCAAGGGTCTAAAATGTAACATTTTGAAAAAGTATAAAAATGTATTCAAAACATTACAAGACATAACTTTAATTAACGCTTCTCGTGCTTATCATTTCCAGATATTGATCAAAACGCTTAAAACCGATTATATCATATCACAATACTAGGGAGCTTCATATTAAGGGGTTTCATCTTGGTATTACGTTCTGACTGAGTTGTTGGGTACGAATTAAAGTGCCCTAAGCTCCTTAATGTTTTACTATATGAACTCTGAATAATGATGAGCCCCAAACGTGAATAACAAAATCCAAACTTTCCAATCAAACTCATAACAAATATTAGACTCTCTGAACCAAAGTCTAGAGTACAATCTTCTAAGACTTAACATAAATCTCAGGGTTGCGTGACTGGCTGTTTACTATATCAATTTTACTATGTCAACATTTCCCGGTTAAGATTGTGATAAGATCGTCAGCTTTCATTTTGGAATATTTATTACATAGACCATCAGGTGGAGATTCATAACCTCTCGCCTTTACTCATTTAAACATGATTTTAATACCAGCGAGTGGATACATGCTTGTGACAAACCTTTTAACATTACTCCGTTTATCTTATAACAAGTGATTACTTTTTCAAAGACTAGTGAAGTTCATAACCTCGAGCCTTTACTTTATTACATGTTTTATAAACCCACGATGGGGATACATGCTTGTTACAAACTCTATTACATCCAACTCAGTTTTATCTTATAACAATGTGATTACTTTTCAAATACTTAGTGAGCTAATAGCCTTAGTTTTAAATCTCTTTAATGTTTTCATAAACCCGTGAGAGGGATACATGCTATAAATTACGAATACAAGTGGTTTTTACAGTTATATGCTAATTCTGATATACCATTACGACTAATGGCTAAGTTAATTTATGTTAAAGTCCCCCTCATTATCATGGACCATTAATCACTTATGGTGGAACGCGAATATTTGTTGGAATAGATCTATCAGGGATGAGAATCCTGTTTTTGCGTTAGCCGGATAGGTAACCAACACACTATATTTTGAATTGCATGAGGTATTGTGGCAAGTACCTACACTAAGGCCAATATATATATATATATATATATATATATATATATATATATATATATATATATATATATATATATTATAAAATATAGCACATCATTTGGGTATATATATACAATAGTCCTGTTTGTGTGCATGTTCTTAACCAGACTATACTATACTAGACCAAGACAATCAGAACAAATCAAACCAAAACAAGACAATAACGCAGTAATACACTGTTACTACGATAATTGCATTCGTTGCAATTATTACAAATAACGGGTATATAATTAACGTGACCCCAAGATCCATACAAATACCACTTTTCAAAATAATGTGTTGTACAATTATTACACTACGCACTTATGTATCAACTGTTATATCAAACCTATGAATTTCACTCAACCTTTGTGTTGACTTTTTAGCATGTTATCTACAGTTATTGAGTATAGTACGGCACATGGAATGGACACGAAGATGGCTAAAACTTGTTATCATTCACATTGTATGTAACTAGATTTTGGGACCTGCCTTTGTAAAACTCTGATTTGAAATGAATGATAACGTATCTTTTGAACAAACGTCTCTTTTGGGTCGTTTTCTATGATTATGATTGTTGTTTCCATGAAGTAATACCCCAGATTAGCTTCCGCTGCTATATTGTAAAAATGGGGGTGATTTATAGATTGGTATCAACGCCATGGTTATAGAGAACAAGGTCAAAACCTTAACTATAACCACATTTCTTTTTCTAAATTAATGACTTTGCTTAAAAATAAAAATAGAAGTAAAGTTCAGAATAAATAGTGACCTTAAATACGGAATGTTACATAACTTATGTTATTTACAAACTGGGTTGTTATCAGAATGATGTCTTCTCCCAACCGCTCTACTTCTGATATTGAGGATGCTTTTTCTTCTATGAATATTCTTAACTATACTTCGGTCTCATCGGATTATTTCCCAGCTTCATCAGGAAGCAGTTCTTTTAACTCTTCGGAAAACTCTAAAGATAATATGATCCCACCAGTATTCTCATCTTTCTACAATAATCCGTATTTGAAGGACGTACAAGCATTTTATGCTAAGGAATTACCTATTCCATCACCAGATCCTATTACTCCACCAGCTATTTTGACTCCATCTCCGGTATTACCACCATCACTACTATTTGATCCTTGATATTTCTTTGTTCCTGAAGAACTATTACCACCTAAGAAACGAATCTGTTCCCCATCTTCTTCCTCAACTACATTACCTAATCCATCTCGGAATCAAACCTGTGATTTGATATCACCATCTTCCTCAGTTTATACTCCTACCCCACCTCAGATATTTGAAATAGGGAAATGTTCAACTAAGATGTATTTGAAACATCACGAGGAACAAGTCGAAGATATTTTGAATTACTTAGAAGAACTCTCTTTTCACCGTATTGAGAAAATGGAAGAAGGACGTATTAATAGAATGATCACACAAAGGAATAGTAACAAACTAAAAATCGAACTTGAGAGAGTCCGTTCTCAGATTATCAAACTTCAAAGGAAGAAATTAGGGCAAAAAGATAAGATTGCTTTTGCTCACTACAGAATTTCCGATCTTGAACGAATCATTGAGAAAATCCAAGCTCGACACCAAACGGATCAGGAAGATCTTTAGGATGTCAACAAACTCTTAGACTAGTTATAGCTTTATCCTAGCCACGAGATGTGTGGTATAAATAAAAATGCTTGTCAAATCTTGACTATGTATAGTAAAAAGGCAAGTTATTTATAAAGGCAATTCTGTTACGTACCTTATTTCTAGCTTATCTCTCTTTTTTCATCATCTCCATCATTTGCATCATTATCTTCATTTTTCATCATTATGAATCATACCATAACCTCTAAGTGCTTAAAATTCAAAAATAAGCATTACTCTTTATGCATTTTAAGCATCACATTCTCTTTTATTACTTTTCAAAACTTATGATATCATTCTTACTACGTGTTATCCTCTATTGATAGAATGCCTCCCAAAAGGACATCAACATCTGAAACACCAGCCATAACTTTAGCTGCTATCCAACAACTAATTAATGATGGCATTTCCTCAGCTCTGAAAGCACAAGCTGCATCAATGGCAAGTGCTAGTAATCCCAACAGGAACACCGGACCTACTAGAACTCCTATAGCAAACACAGGAAACTATAAAGAGTTCGTTAGCTGTCAACCTTTCTACTTCAATGGTATGGAAGGAGCAGTTGACCTTATTCGTTGGTTTGAGGGGACTGAATCGGTATTTTCTCGTAGCAACTGTGCCAAGGAAGACAGGGTGACATTTACTACCGGTACTATAACCGATAATGCCTTGTCTTGGTGGAATGCATATGCCCAACCTATCGAAATAGAACAAGCCGATAAGATCACCTGGACCGAATTGAAAAGGATCTTAACCAATAAGTATTGCCCTCAGACTGAAGTCAAGAAGATGGAAGACGAATTTTACAACTTGGTTGTGAAAGGAAATGATCTTAAGACTTACATTAGGAGATTCCAAGAATTAGCTGCCTTATGCCCAAACATGGTTCCAAACGTCGAGAAACTTATAGAATTTTTCATTAGTGGATTACCTAGAAGCATTGAAGGAAATGTTACTGCCTCGAAACCTCAAACGTTGGAGGAAGCCATCAACATAGCCTAGAGATTAATGGATCAGATAATAAAGCGTGATTATGTGCAAGAAATCAATAATCATAAACGAAGGTTTGAAGATAAAAGAAACACTAACGACAACTATCAAAATAACCACAACAATCACAACCATAACAATGATTACCACCACCAGCAAAATAGAAGACAAGAAGCCTTCAGGACTTATACTGCTACCAACGGGTATACTGGAAATCGTCCTTTGTGTGAAAGATGCACCCTACATCACATAGGACCATGCATTGTTAAGTGTCGGACTTGCAGCAGAATAGGTCATTTAACCAAGAACTTATACTGTTAAGCCTTCAGGACTTATACTGCTACCAACGGGTATACTGGAAATCGTCCTTTGTGTGAAAGATGCACCCTACATCACATAGGACCCTGCACTGTCAAGTGTCGGACTTGTAGTAGAATAGGTCATTTAACCAAGAACTGCAGGAACCAAAGACCAACCACTAGAAACAATCTTCAAACAGTATCCGTAACTTGTAATGCCTGTGGAAAGAAAGGACATTACACGAATCAGTGCTCAAAGGAAAATCACCGGGCCACAGGAAAGCATACTTAGAGACAAGTTTGCTTTTGTTCACTTTAGGATTTCTACCCTAGGAACAACTCTCGAGGATATTCAAGTTCATCAGAATCTTCTTCAATCTGAAAACCCCAATCATCAAGCTACAATCCTTGTCGTTTGTTACTTTTATCCTACTACAAGATACTTAGTATAAGTATCAACTCTTTTAGAGTTTCATATGTAAAGTTATCCATGAAATAAATAAAGTGATGATTCCATTACATCTTGTTATCTGGTGGTATCAAAACTTGTCATCGTTTGTCAATTCCATTAATCCTATTATGTTCAAACTCTACTCTCCTCATACCTTTGAAACATAAATTATCATCCTCGATTATATGGGCGTCAGTACAATCAACATCTCAATATTATCTAACAATTCATGATCATATCATTTTCTACACATTACCATATCGTGTTTTTATGCTTAGGTAAGACGATTTATGATCATCTTATTGAAATGAATTAGGTCACTTCTTCATTTGAATAAGGAAATTATAAATCTCCGAACTATGAATTTATAAATTCTCAGTTACAAGGAGTTGGACGCTTCTTTTTGTAAGTGATAAATTATAAATAAGTAGGCTTAAGTATATAACATACGTACAAACAAGTTTCCTTCAATCCGTTTGTACAAATAATTCCTTTTCTTTACTTAATCATTATCATTATTACCTTTATCATCTATTCATTCCCAAATCTGTATCCCACATGATTAGCATTCTTATTCGATGTTAACTTTTAAAGGTTAATGGATAATGATTCTTTACGATCAGAGTGGCGCAGCAGAAGCATGATGGCCCCATAACCCACAGGTTCCACAAATCAAAGTATCCCATCCACCCAGTTTCTATCAAGATCCAAATAAATTCTATTGGCTGTCATCAAGAGGTATGGTCTTGGAAGTAAGTAGACGTGTAAAAGGAGGTAATTATAATTATGGTGTGCAACATAATTATAAATGCATCACATACGTGGACTTGTGACCTTGATTAACCTAACATAAAAATCAAATTCATGCCCATTATCTACATCTATTCCCAAA
>BQNB010203711.1:0-10744 GCA_026074375.1 Tanacetum coccineum | reverse complement strand
ACCTTGACTTTCTACTTAGCAGTACTTTGATCTTTCATTCAGCAGTACTTTGACCTTTTGACTTGCATTTCCCAACATGGGTGTTGTTGTGCTGTGAGCAAAGAAGAGGAGAAAAGAGAGATGAGAAAATTTTGAGGCTTATGAAATGAAAGTGTAACCCTAGGTGATAAGTTAGTGTGGTATTTATAGGTTCAATTAGGGTTTGGTGGTATCATAGATGCACACATGTGACCAACACACACCAAGAGTGTGTGTGGTCTTGGGTTCGGTCAAAACTAGCCACAATAAGGGGGGAAGTTCAAGCCAACTTTGGCTCCAAGTTTAGCTCATGGCTTGGTCTTGGCTCACCAATAATAGTTCAAGTGTGTAAGAAATGGTATGCATGCAAGTCACTAGCCAACAAAGTTGTCATTTTCCTTCACATGCATGGTAAGTTTTCAAATTTTGAGTTAGTAGAGCATAAATGATTTAATTTCAAGTCCAAGCTTATACATAGGCTAAAATTTCATAGGTAGAGGTGAGGACATGAGCATGATCATGAAATTTTTGGACTTAGGGTATAAGATTATCGATAACTTTAGTTTACACGAAAAGATTTCAAGTTTTCGGGGTTCTGTTTGGTCAAAAACGCAAAAAACGCAATTTAAAAGATAAAACCCTAAATTTAATATCGAAAGTGATTAAAAATCACAAAACACTTAGAAATTTTAAAATATCTCATATAAGGCCTAAATTTATTAATAATCGATGCCGAAATACGCCCGATGACGTTTTTCAGATTTACACGGTTTAACTTCCCGATAAATTGTCAGATTCAAACGTAACGTATAAAAGTCAAAGATAATAATTGGAAAAGTTTAAAAAATATTGACCTGAACTTATGGCGTGTGACAGATTAAGTCAAAGGTTCTGGGGTGAAGCCATGTTAACAGCTTGCTATTTATTAAATAGGGTTCTTAATAAAAGGAACAGGATTACCTCTTATGAACTCTGGACTAAAAGGAAACCAAACCTAAACTACCTTAGGGTTTGGGATTGTAGGGCAGTTGTAAGACTCCCTGATCTAAAGCTAAAAACTTTGAGTGAAAAAGGTATTAAATGCATCTTTGTTGAATATGCTGAGCATTCCAAGGCTTTTAGGTTCTATGTCATTGAGCCTAATGATTCAGTTTCAATTAACTCAATAATTGAATCAAGGGATGCTATCTTTGATGAGAATAGATTCTCATTAGTCCCTAGACCAAGTCAGAGGTCCCTGATAAATGAAACTGAAGACATTGGTTGTTCAGTTGTCCCTAAAGAGGTCACTGAAGAGGTTGTTCAACAACCTGAACTTGAGCTTAGAAAAAGCAAAAGGAATAGGACTCCAAAGGATTTTGAACCTGAATTTCAATCATACTTAATTTAAGGAACAAGGGATGAGGTCTCTGACCAACACTCCTATTTCTTTAATGTTGAGTATGACCCCAAAACATTTGAGGAAGCAATGAAGTCCCAGGATGTTGCTTTCTAGAAAGAAACAATTAATGATGAGATGGACTCCATCATGGGCAACAACACTTGGGTGTTGGCTGATCTACCTCCAGGTTGCAAACCTCTTGGTTGCAAATGGATCTTCAAAAGAAAACTAAAGGTTGATGAAACTATTTAAAAGTTTAAGGCAAGGCTGGTCATTCAAGGATTTTAAACAAAAGTCAGGAATAGACTACTTTGATACTTATGCTCCAGTGGCATGTATCAGTACCATAAGACTGCTGATTGATATGGCATCAATTCACAATCTAATTATTCATCAGATGGATGTGAAGACAACTTTCTTAAATGGTGACTTGGATGAGGAGGTATATATGAACCAACCTCAAGGCTTCATCATGCCTGGCAAGGAAAACAAGGTGTGTAAACTGATTAAGTCTTTATATGGACTGAAGCAAGCACCTAAGCAATGGCATCAAAAGTTTGATGAAGTGGTTTTATCTAATGGTTATTAACTTAACCAAGCTGACAAATGTGTATATAGCAAATTTGATGAAACTGGTAAAGGAGTCATTATTTGCCTATATGTTGATGACATGCTGATCTTTGGCACTGACCAAGTTCAGGTTGACCTGACAAATGAATTTTTGTCATCAAGGTTCTCTATAAAGGACATGGGGGAGGCTGATGTAATCCTTGGCATTAGAATTAAACATGAAAGTAATGGGATAAAAATTTTACAGTCTCATTATATTGAGAATGTACTGAAGAAATTCAATTACTTTGATTGCACTCCGGTAAGTACTCCTATGGATACAAGTGAGAAGCTGATGCCCAATAATGGTTAGGTTGTATCTCAACTTGAGTATTCTAGGGTGATTGGCTGCTTAATGTATGCCATGACTTGTACAAGACCTGACATTGCATTTATTGTGGGTAAACTGAGCAGGTATACTAGTAATCCTGGCACTCAGCACTGGCAAGCAATTCAGCGGGTACTGAAGTACTTAAAGAAAACCATGGACTATAGAATGATATATATACTGGTTATCCTTCAGTATTGAAAGGTTACACTGATGCAAGCTGGATCAGCAACACCGAGGATAATTCGTCTACAAGTGGTTGGGTATTCCTGCTTGGTGGCGGTGCTATTTCTTAGGCATCCAAGAAAGAAACTTGCATTACTGGTTCAACAATAGAATCAAAATTTATGGCTTTAGCAGCTGTTGGTAAGGAAGCTGAATGGTTGAGAAACCTGATCCTTGAGATTCTATTGTGGTCCAAACCTATAGCACCTATTCCTATCCGATGTGATAGTGCTGCTACATTGGCAAAGGCTTATAGCCAAATGTATAATAGGAAGTCTAGACACCTAGGTGTCAGGCATAGCATGATTCATGAGCTGATCACGAATAGGGTTATAGAGTTTGTGAGGTCTCAACAAAACTTAGCTAATCACTTGACAAAGGGACTGGCTAGAGACTTGGTTATAAAGTCTGTTGAAGGGATGGGATTAAAGTCCAACTAAGTCGCTAAATGCTAGGACACCCAACTCCCTGCTGAGGAAACTTGACAGTTGAGTTCAATGTGGAAAGCTGAACGTTCAGTGGACTAAAGCACATGTATTTATATATCATCCCAAGGATGTGATTGGAACCTTCTGAAAAGGAGGATGAAGTCTTTACTTCTCAATGGTTAAATTCTTTGAAAAAGTGCTTAGCATGAGCATGAATAAAGAGGAACCACCTATGCAAATGTTGAGGTTTTGCCGCTTCAGGGAGCATGGACTTTGGCTCTTACAACATTTATGAATTAGATATGGACACATAGCTTGTATAGTGTCAGGAGTTTCTTATGTGTTTGAAAACTTGTGTGTATTTTATATTCAGGTATTCAAATGGGTTGAAGGGTTCAATTCTTAGAATACCCTGATTCTCGAATATTTGAACGTGTAATTTAATAAGATGGAAATTCAATCCTCGGGACATTTTCATTTATGCACTTGTTTTGTTTGATGTTTAATTTTCATGCAAAAGGAATTGTACTAAATTAGGGAGGATTGTTGGAAATTTAGTAAAATTACGGGAATCGGATCATACTTGGAAATGGGTTTGGAGGTACGGAGTGTACACCCATCAATTCACTGATCGTCCTTGACTCTTTTAGTGGTTAGAATTAAATGGGTGGTTACAAACATTTCAGTGACAGATTTGACTACATTAAATGTTTTGTAATATCTTTTGCCTATTTAAGTAGCAGATTTGACTGCATTAATGACCATATATTTAATTTGGTCATGTAATTACTAATTCCTAAATTATAGAGGATAATTATAGAAGAGATTAATTGGCCATTAATCTCTCATTGATTCCATGAATAGGTTTTGAGTAAATCCCCTATAAATAAGGATCACAATTGCATGGAAAAACACATAGAAAACAAAAACACATAGAAACGCAAGGTTCTTGATATGTGCCTAGAACAAGAAAAAACACTTGGTTTTATCCCAATGAGGTATTCGTGTAACCCAGGCATAGGGTCGAATAATCTTCTTTAGAAAGTGATTACACGACTTCAAGTGATATCCGGTAACCATCTTGGTAATTAGCTAGGCTATTGATTGTCTTCACCCTGATATGGGATCTATTACAACCAACATGAGCAAGGAAGAATGTGCAAACTAGAATCCCCCCTCATCTCTATTTATGGAGATAAGGGGGTACAATCCATATGGAATACAAATTTCATATGACGGTTACATGCTTGGCTTGCAAGCCAAGCAACTAGTTTCCTAATCTAAGTAGAATCCTAAACTCTTTTTAAACTAAATAAAATCCAACCCCTTATTATTGTCTAAGTCATATTTAACCCTTCTAAGTATTGCTACTAATATATAACAATTTCCACCTTAGGAGTAATACTTAGGCATTAACGATACTCAGCATCTTCATTCAATGCTGGAACCTCAAACCGGGGACCGCCTTGTTAACCAGGCCTTGTACTTTAGTAGATTCCTGAGTTTAGCTTCCTTAGACCTCATTTTCTTCCTTCCAGCAACATTACCCTCTGGACCCTCTTGACCAGGTAGTCCAATTACCGTAATGTCTGCCCCCACCTTTATGCCAAGGTGTACCTTTTCCTGCTCCTTTACCAAGCAGTCCGTGTTTGTCCTTTCTTAAAGTTGCTTGTCCTCCAACCATCTTTGAGCCACTGCAGCATCATCGTTACTAACCTGGAAATCCTCAGTTTTACAATTCCCTTGAGCTCCTTGCAGTTTCACCTCAAACCAAACATGTTTTTCATCCTATACTTCATGGACTACTGTTTCAAAAACAGTACCAAGTTGTTTGAACCCAACTTGTTTATGACCAAGTTGTTTGAACCCAACTTGTTTAGAACCAAGTTGCTTTAATCCAAATTGTTTTGAACCTCCGTGATTTTGTACAATATTCCCAACGAGCTTCTCGATGTCAAACCTATTTATCGAACTAGCAATTCTTTTTTTACCTTGTTAAAAACCTTGTCAAGTTGTCTCTTAACCAACTTTACAGACAAGTCTCACAAGCCATATGTTAAACCAACTTTCTTGTAAAGATTGATCTACTAACCTTTAGAAAACCCTAAAGCTTCGATCTTTCCACCTTAGTTCTACAAAATTAATATACCTTGTGCTCCAAGTAATCACTTTTCTTTCCCGAGACAAAGCTAAACCTTACTTGTTTTCCAAGAACCACCAAGACTTAGAATACCAAGAAACCCGCGGACACCTTCAAACTTTAATAATTCAAGATTCTAGATAATCAACTAAACCTTGAAGCCTTTTTACCTTTCAAACTTGATCACCTCTAGAACCTTAAAAACAATACATTGAAGCTTAAAGATTTAACCTTGTATAAATCCTTTTGAAGCTTGAACCTTGTCGAATTAAACCTTTACAATACCAACCTTGATAAACCCTAAGACTCTTGCAAAACTCGACAATCTTAAGCCTTCAAATCCTTGATCGAAATCTACTTTAAATAGAATCTGCAGATTTTGGAACAGCAACTTCGACCTACTGTATCTCTCTTTATGAACCTCCAACGGAAGATCACTCTTGTGATATTTTAGATCTATGTGTCTTCGACCTACGATTCGAATTTCACAGTGATCCAATGGTTAACGAATCCCCAGCGTCAATTCTCCCACTGCTGCGCAGGAACCGACGAACCAAAAAGAGGAGATACTACTTGATGGGATTGTACACCTTTGAGTCGACCTAGCTTCAAGAAACCGACGTAACCAGGCTCTGATATCACTTGTAGAATAATAAGTCCAACAAACCTTGAAAGCTAGCGCGGAATATAGACTCAAAGAAAACACATACGTGACCCTAAACGTTACATTGTAATAATTAACGAATGAGCAAGGAAGAATGTGCAAACTAGCATCCCCCTCATCTCTATTTATATAGATGAAGGGGTACAATCTATATGGAATACAAATTCTATATGACGATTACATACTTGGCTTGAAAGCCAAGCAACTAGTTTCCTAATCTAAGTAGAATCCTAAACTCTTTTTAAACTAAATACAATCCAACCCCTTATTATTGTCTAAGTCATATTTAACCCTCCTAAGTATTGCTACTAACATATAACAAACTAGATATGAAGAGACTCAGATTTTTTAAGAGACCCATGAATGCATTCTTTGATAGGCCAAAACTGATTGCTGCCGGGAGGTAAACCCTATTGCGAGTGAGGGGGTAGTGGGTGTGGTGAGTGGAGGGCCGTATGATCTCACACAATAATCGCCACTGTCTAAGAGCGATCTCAATAGACAACAATGTTGATATATAAAGTCTGGATGCAATGCGAGTAGACGTCTCTCGCGTGCCTCAACCCAGGATATCTCACTCTTCTAGCACGAGGCCCATGCGAAAAACATCACAAAAGACAACACACACGGGCGGGACGTTCTCTCCTCACTCCTCTACCACATACACAACACGACTCTATCGGGGGCGGCTGGGTGGGGAGGCGAAGAGACTACTACCACACAGCGAGCAGGTTGGGGCTGGGAGATGGGGGGTAAATAAAGAACATGAAATCAAAGTATCTAACATTAGAACTACATTAAAACTCTACCTCTCTAAACACTTCGTCCGACTTACACACACACACTCACACAACATCTAAATAACAGTGGGAGGGTGGGGTGGGGTTATGTTTGATGGTGGGGTGGGTGTGGTTTAGAGAGGTGGGTGAGTATAAGAGTTTAATAATTGTTAGAATTAGTTGGTGTGTTTTTAGTAATATTTTATTTTTTTTATGGTGGTGATTTTTATATTTTTTTTTTTTTTTTTTTTTTTTATTTTTATTAAAAATAAAAAAAAAAAAATAAATTAAAAAATCTAACACCACTATATATCTATTATCTATAAAATGATGTGTAAGAGTTTTGAGTTATGATTATATTTTTATTAATTTTTTTTTGTGGGGTGGTGGAAAAAATTAAAATTAGTAATATTATAAATTTATAATAATTCAATTAAAAATACTTGGATAATGCAAGCAACTAGTTTCCTAATCTATGTAAAATCTCTAAATCTTTTTAAACTAAATACAAATCCAAACCCTTATTATTTCTAAGTCCAGATTTAACCCTCCTAATATTGCTACTAACATATAACACTAGATATGAAGAGACTCAGATTTTTTAAGAGACCCATGAATGCATTCTTTGATAGGCCAAAACCGATTGCTGCCATTTCAGCAACAGCCTGCAAAAATTAAATAAATTGTAAAATTAGAAGAAAAACAACTCAAGATATGAACATTATGTGGGCAATTAGTAAGACGCGTACCTCTATAGCAGCCATGAGTTTATAACCCCATGAATTCATTGTTCGTTCCCATTCGGGGAACCCTTCAGGAATGATAGTGCTCAGAGTTCATGTTCTAAATTAGGGGTACATGTTAATGCTATTTGTAGAGAAACTTTACAGTTTTTATGCATAACTATTATGTCAAAGATATAAATAGGTTGAAAATAGTAAACCTGAAAGTGAGTAGTTGATGGTATCGCTATGCGGCCAATTCTCCTACACGTATCCAACTTAAGATCTGTACGTGTTGGATTATTAGGCTTCGCTCTTTAGCAAGTGGCTCTTGCCATTTTCTTACATATCCTCAATAACCAAACAATGTGGAACTTGAATTCCTCCAGGTGTTGCACCATTCTGTTTATTTTCACATAAAATATAGATTCTTTAAACCAATATGCAACATATAGCTAAAATGATATACTACGAGTGTTGCTGTGTGCTGTATGAAATGAGTATCTAAACCTGATTTCGTGTACTACTCCTATATAATTAGTCATTCACTTGTCCTTACTGATAGCAATTTATGCTGGAATTTGGTAGTCGGTTCCGCAAGTTATACATTAGAAATGCGTAAGCCTATTGGGGGCACACGCGTTAAACACATAGAGTATGTTTTACATCACGATAATATTTAAATAGTCGTTATTTATTGTTAATTGTTTAATAAGTATAACGAATATTTAAATAATAAAACCGAGGGACTAAAAACGAACAAAACTCGAGCCCGTGGGTGGTCTATTGTAGCCAACTCTCACAAGGATTCAAAAGTGGTGTTTGGTTCGTTTTGGGCTAAGAGAAAGGGGGAAAAGGAAACATTGTTTCCTTGTCCTACAAGAATTGAGGTAGGGTTATGTGCATATATAAATACATACCCCTCACCTCATTCTTCATTCATTGATTCACAAATCAAATCCCTAAACCCTAAATAGTTTCGGTGCTCTCTTCTCTCCCAAAAACCCTAACCGAACCCCTTAAACTCTTTTAAGGGATTTTCGGTTCTTTTGTTCCCTCAACTGAATTTAACAAAACCCATCCAAGGGTTTTCGGTTTTCTTGTCCTCTTTGATTGACATTACAAGATCACACGTAGAAGTTCATTTGGTGGTATCCCTTGCTCGGCAATCACAAAACCCATACAAGGGTTTCCGGTTTCTTTGGTTTTTGGTTTAAACCGAATTTGGTTATTCGGTTATTACGTATTATCACTCTTCGGTGTATTTGGTTTCGGGTAAAACCTAATAGACCCGGTTTTACTTGGTTTTACGATTACAAGAAGCTCAGAGGTGCGTTTGGTAATTGGTATACAAACAAAGGTGTTTTGTGTAGGTTTTCAGGAGAAGAAAGACAGCATCAACTCATACAGTTGAAGCGTGTTTGTGTGAGTGAGCAAGCGGACGGGGGTAAGGCGGTAATTTAACTGCTTAACTTGTTTCAAGTTCAAGATCAAGAGGTAAGTAATTATTTGCTTTTAATTTACACTTATAAATACCCCCTCATTGTAATTGTAAACTTGTATCAAGGATCTGTGTGTGTGTGTGTGTTTGTACCCTGTGCAGTTTAGCACGGGGCGTGCAGTTTAGCACGGGGCATACAGTTTAGCACGGGGTCGTGCAGTTGGCACGATCGTAGTAGGTTTAGCCTGGTCTTCGTGCAGTTAGGTCACGATGCGCATTTGCACGAGCTGAGCACTATTACAGCTCAGAGCTTAATAATATCTCTCTGGTTTGATCCCATGGACTGCCACGACTATCATAGTCGTGGATACCACGTTATATCTTGTGTCGATTATATTCCGCATTTATCTTCCGTAAGCCTTGTTTGTATTCTTTGTTTATTCGAGTGGTGTGTGCAAGAGCTATATACCGTATAGAGGTCTGTACAGAGGTGTGTGCAGGTGCAATATACCCTAACAAAGTGGTATCAGAGCCAGGCTATGATAAACAATGGCAGAAGACGGTAAGCTAAAGATCGACAGTATGATGGTTATGATTTCGGTTTCTGTAAGATGTAGATCGAAGACTCTCTATATCAGAAGAAGCTTTAGGAGCCTTTGGCAAAAGCCAAACCTACAGGCATGAAGGCTTTGTTTTTATTATCTTCGTAGCCCTTGAGTTAGTCAAGCACTGTTATAGCAGTTAGTGGTTCGTGTAGAACTAATAAGCTAACCTTTAGAGAAATTCAAGATTTGATTCTTTGTTGAAGATATCCGTCGGAAGACATCTAGAGAATATACGAATTATTTGTTAAGTGCAGAGGACAGAAACAGGGGCACAGTGTACGACAGAGGGCAGGAAGCAGAACAGAAACATGTCGAAATCATGAAAGATAAGAGAGATAAAGTGTTGGTTTGTGCTCATGTCATATGGATGTTTATACGGCTGAGAATACGTGAGCCTACGGGGTCACACACGTTAATACACATAGATATCACTCTATTGGTATATATATAGTAATATAAGCGTATATTTATTATATATGTATTAATACTCGATTAACGTATATAATAATATAAGTGTATATTTATTATGTATATTAATATTCCAACGATAGAATACTAATGGTCGTTAATTAGTTCATTTACGAATAATTAACTATAAGGCTTTTTAATTAATGGGTAATTAAATGTAATTAACCATAAATAATTAGAAAAGTCAAAAAGTCAACCCAAATGGTGTTGGGGTTGTACTCGACCGGCATGAGTCCCAAGAGGGATGGATTGGGCTTGTGGGCTATCTTTTCCTCTAAGTTATGTATTTTAGGTAAACCCTAAAATCATCTACTATATAATCCCCTAGCTCATAATTCTCATCCCTTCTCCTCCTTCTTCTCTCTTGTAGTCGAACCAAATAAACTCCCTTTAGGGATTTTTGGTTTCTTCGACTACTTGACGTATTCTTGAGCGCTGGTTCGTGGAACTAGCATTCGGGTGGTATTGGTCTACATGTAGAGTATGATACGCGTAGAGGTTACTTACTTTAGTAACTCGAAGGGTTTCGGTTTCGCATGTATTACACACATGCGTGTACTCGAAGAAGTCTCCGGTTCTTCACGTAGCTTGGTTGCTATTCGGTATGTTTTCTGTTTATGTTTTATGTTAATTATAAGTGCTATATGAGTTTTATTCCGCTGCGTAGCTCGTTTAATATTCACGTAATATTAGGTTATTTGGATAACGATTTCCAACAAAATTAAACTACGGTCCACCTATGGACGACATATTTTATCATAGTCGATGTGTTGCACACATCATTAACTTTGTCGTGTAATCTGGATTGGTGCCCCGATAGATGTAATGAAAGAATCTTTTAAACAAATGTTAAAAGATATATTTAAATCGGGTAGTAAAAACTATGTTGACTACATTAACTTGTGTAAACAAGCGGGAAACCTTGTTTAACACCTA
>BQNB010203709.1:0-10744 GCA_026074375.1 Tanacetum coccineum | reverse complement strand
ATTTGTGGAGTTTGAAAGTCATCTTTGTTAGAAGATGTTCATCAATTAGGGTTTTTGAATTGGGGGTAAAGAGAGAATTGGGGGTAGAGAATTTGTGGAGTTTGAAACTAATTTAAGAAAAATGATTGTTGTGCTTACTAATTATACTTACAAATGCACCTAATGATTTGATTGGTTGATTTTGAAAAATAATTTGTGAGAATTTGAAGAGAAAAATTACATAATACAATTGTACATGTGATTTATGCATTACGCATGTATTTAAGAATGTGTTATAGGTCTAGATAACACTACTCTTAATATAATAAAAGCAATTTCTAATAAACACCCGCCCTAACCCCAACTAATACCGATGAATCCTTAAATATGTATTATTGCTGGTGTCAAAAGAGTCGAACTATTCATGGCCGCATAAGATCTCTTTATATGAGACAAGCCTAAATGAGCTTGAGCTTAAGTATAATTACGGCTCACCTAATAAACATACGGTGAGACCAAAGTCAAAAAAAATAAATAAAAAATAATATGGTTGTGGCAAATTTAATGACAATTAAAATTCAAGTCAAGTTATAGTTTAGGTTTATTTTTATTTGCTTGATTAAGATTATTACTTCCTCCGTCATAAAATTATTGTCCCTTATTGACTTTTTAAGTATTTTTCTTCCAACTTTGATCTTAAATGTCTTTGTTTGTGTTATGTAATACTCCCTCCGTCCCATAATTATAGCCTAGGTTTCCTTTTTTGTTTGTCTCAAATTAATTGTCAACTTTCAAAAATCGATTAGGAATTTATATTAAGTTTACCATATTACCCTCACTTAATGTTATTATTACAAACTTTAAAAAAGTGAGAAATTAATTGGTTAAGGGTGAAACTGTCATTGTGCAAAAAGTAAGAGAGAGAAAGTTGCAATGATGATGCTTTTCTTAAACTACGTGTTTTTTGTCGGTGAATTATAATTATAGGACGGAGGGAGTACCTAATGAAAATCATAACTATGAAAATAATCTAAAAAGCAATCAATTCATATACTTTTCATCAAGTATTATACAAAAAAAATATATTTAAGGTCAAAGTTTGTAAAAAAGACTTGAAAAATCAATAAGGAACAATAATTTTGAGACGGATAGAGTATTCACTTAGAGGGTGAGACATCATTAGATGCGAAACTCATGCCAAATACTATTTTTTTTGTCACCTCAGCACCAACTCATTTACACTCACACTCCAAAACACTTTCTTACTTCTAACATATCAATCTCATGTCATTTCCCACATTTAAGCCTCAACCACCCACAATATGATACAATATGATATATCCTCGAATAGTACGTGTGTATCAATATGATATATCCTCGTATAGTACGTATGTATCAAACTAAATATGAGAAACAAGGACATCTCTTATTCTCTTTAAAAAATTTACAAAATATACCTGAGCCTTTTCTTCCTCGAGAGACTGTAACACATATACACACACACTCAAACCCATTTTAAATACATTAAAACATTAAAAAAAACTCTTCCCCAAAGTGGCATACGCCACTTTGCGCCGAGGCCTTCGGCGAGTGGTGGCGGTATCATGGCGTGCGAGTGGCGACGCCACTTTGCTTTCTGCACATAGATTTGGTGCCGGCTAAATGTGATGATACCCTTCACTTTTAGAAAACTTTATTTGAGTCGTTTTAGTATTCTTAGGTCTATTTAGACCACGTCCCAACACATTGTAATTCAGATCTTGAGATTAATCAATTACTTTTGGTTGCGTTTACACGTATTATTTTTATGTTCATCAAGATTAAAAAACAATTAGATTAATTTGCTTAGAGTAAATTGCAAAAATCGTCCCTAAGGTTTTGTCAAATTGCATGTTGCATCCCAAATAGTTTAAAAATGCATAAATAGTCTCAAAATCAAACTATTTTGCAAAAAATCGTCTCTGGAGCATGGAATTTGGCAAAACCTTAGAGACGAAACATGCAATTTGGCAAAAGCCTTAGGGACGAAACATGCAATTTGACAAAACTTTAGGGACTATCTATGCACTTTAAACTATTTGGGACGAAACATGCAATTTGGCAAAACCTTAGGGACGATTTTTGCAATTTACTCATAAAAAATCACTTTTTTAATCTTATATTAATAAAATGATTAATGGTGCGTTGTTGTACAAAATTTAGTGCATTTAACTCGATTTTAACACTAAAAAACTAAGGTAGACATTGCATCAAACACTTTGTGTGCAACAATTGTGCAACAAATATGACTAAAACATCATCTTTAATGTGTGATATCTCACTCATATTATATCGGATTTAAGTGATACAAATTTCTAGGTAAAGAATGGCCAAAAAGCTACAACTTTCGTGTTTTAAGGTTTACGTAATTCAGCCTTTAAGCTAGACAAAATTAGAGCCGAAAATGCCAAAAATTTTGAAAAGTTGAAAAAGAGTTGCGATTCATATATCAAAATGCATATTAAATTAAAGAGAATTAAATTCTATAAATTATGGTGAAATCGGTTTTTCGTAAAAGTTTGTCGTTTGAAAGCTATAACAATTTGACATTCGAAAGTGAAACTAAAAAATAGGTCAAAAGACCAAACTATCCCTAGTCAACTTATAAAATGAGGGATGTGATCTTGACCGTAGGATTGTCTTTGGAGAGATCTAATAGATAGAATTACATTCTACACTTTTTAACTTTCATTCACTTTCTATAGGATCGAAACTCTTTACCCATAACATCTCAACACATTTTCTCTCTCACACACACAACCAAACAAATCATTACCTATAAACTTTTTCCTCTCTCTATCTATCTTTATATATTCTTCTTCAATCATTTGCATTACGCACCTCCAACACCACCATCCAACAACCATTCATCAGTCACGTGCAATAAAGTTTACAAATGCATCACTTTTATTTTTACACTAAAAGTTTACGTTCAAATATATATTTTACTTGAACAAGTAAACAAACTTTATTTTCCTTTTAGCAATAAATTTTACTTACACACTTGCTAAATACATTTTGTCTTCGCATGTATATAAGTAGACTTTTTATTTTTGCAAGTATAAAGTTTATTTGCACACTTGTTAAATATATTTTGTTATACAAGTACACAACTAGACTTTTTGCAAATGCCCAAAGTTTGCTTACAATTTTAAATAGACAAGTTTACTTTTAATCTTAACAAAATCAAAAGAGATCAATTTTACATCATTCATGACATAACAAGGGTTGACTTTCATGTGTTGTCATATCAAGAATATTTCTAGATATGAAAAGATTTTGTGAAGATTTGAAAGTAATATGTCTTGTCAAAAATCTTTTGAAAGATTCAGTCTGACAGACCATGGATTCCTTTGTGGTGAAGGACGGATCCCTTCAAAAGGGATCTGTGAGATCCATGGTGTTGTTGTCCTTTGGCTATAAATAGAAGTCATTTGAGTCATTGTTTATCACCACTTAAAATGCATTCTCTCCACCATCTTATATCAGTAGCAAAATACCCTCTCTAACACATGATTATAATGCTTCTAACTTTTATTTTGTTGTAAACATACTTCCATAATGATCAACCAAAGCAAGCCTACAGATTTTGCCATCCTAATCCACTACAAGCATACACAGCTTAGGAAACTTGTGATCTCCATCTATTGAAGGCTTCTTATCAAAATAAGTTCATTTAGATTAGGCATTCATATCCATTAGACATTTGTGTCTTGGATCATTATTGTATCATCACTACACCATATTTTGTATCACCTAATTAGAGGTTAGATGGTTTATGTGTTTAGGCCATAAAACACAAGGTATTTTGGGCCATAAAACATGACTGGTTCTGTTGTACCCGAAGAAGGACTCGATATCTAGCTTTGTACTGGAAAAGTGTAAGCGACGTTAGGTTGGTTCTACCTCGAACTAGAACTCGGTATTTAGTTTAGTACCAGAAAAAGTGTAAGCGACGTTTGTAAGGCTTTCTCCGCCGAGAAGGGAGCTTGTTGACTCAGTGGAGTAACACTTGAGTTGGGTACTCGGGGAGTGGAGCAGGGCGGAGAGGAGCTCCGTGACCGAACCACTATAAATCATCGTGTTTGGTTTGCGTTTACTTTTACTTATCCCTGTACTTTTATACTTGCACTATATTATTGCTTGTGTTATTACTTTGTGTTTATGTTTATATTGTGATGATATGTTTTCTTTTATGACTTACACTATTAGTATAGTGTAATATTTATATTGTCACTTTTCATATTACGTCACACTTGATCGGTGATTTGATATAAAAGTTTTAAGATTGTAAAGGAAAACGTATTCAACCCCCCCCCCCCTCCTCTCTCTTATGTTTTTCACAAAAAAAAACACTTCCAAACACCACATGCAATACCTTTAAAACATAAACAAACTTACACGTATAAGCCAATGAACTTTCATTAAGACCACCTGAAATATTGAAAAGAGAAATCTGGAAGAAGTTGCACCTAGACATCCGAAACCACGAAACAGCCAAACAACCACCACTCATAATTATTGTGTGTATATTTGGGGAGAGAAAGAAATAAATAAAAGCACTAAAGAAGAGTATTGAGCACATTTCATCGGTGCTTAGTTTGTAACGAAACATGGCCCACCAAAACACAATCACAACCTAAAAAGAAAAATGGCCCAACACTCCTGACATTAAACCAAATGACAGCATTAATTACAAAACGACCTCATTCAAAGCAAAATGACATCGTCCTCACACCTAACATATGGTAATTCGTCAGGTTTGACTTTGCTAGTCAAATTTTGCCGATTTCATAGGTATAGTAATTTTTTTTTAATTGGTTATTTAGGAGGAAAAAAAAGAAATTTTGTCAGAGGTATTACTTGTGATTTAGGGGTACCGATAAGGCAATAACCAACCCCTATCTTAATCATGTCACTTGTCAACTAGTACTCTAGTAGCCATTTGTCTTTGGGGTAAGTTATACATACCCCCCCTCCTAAAAAGTCATTTGTATTCGTACCCCCTTGTTTTTCCCTTTTTTTTTATCTTTTTTATTTTTTTTATTTTTATAATTTTGTTTATATTATAAAACTGTGAAACTGAAAGCGCGAAATAAAAATTATAAAGTTTAACAAGTCAAAAATATGAAACTGTCAAAAAATACGCAACAGAACCTCATATAAAACTGCGTTGTACTGTAAAAAAGAAGTACAAAAAGAATCTTTGGTACTTTTTAATACTTTTTAGTGAGCCAGGGGTACCAATAGTGCACCCTTTGTCTTTTCATGGCTTCCTCGTAACATTGTCCTTTTTCTGTCATTATCAAGGACATTTTCTCTAAATACCATCAAATAAACATGTTAAACAAAAGATTTATCCAATAAACTTTGTGGAAGTTGCAGATAACTTGACGTGGATTGGATACAATGGCTATCTTATTAAAATTTACCAATATGGTAATCATAAATTTACATTGTTGCTACACATAATTAGCATAACGGGTTATTCGTTTGACATGAAGTGTCAAAATTTATAGGAAGATCACTGGTTTAACTCAGAGCTTAGACATGGCATATGAAGTTAAGTTTGGTCTATTAGGGAGTTTGAGATCTTCCCAATCTTTATCGTTCACTGCTTCGAAGTAACGGTCAACCATATTATCACTGACAAACTCAACTTTTGAAGGTGCCCACTAGATAAAGAAATCGAAAGAAAAAAGTGTCAGTGGAAATTAAGTACTGTATATGGTTAGCAATTTGAGTAAAGGTGACAATTTTAACCCATTTACTTGTAATGGGTCGTTTTGGGTTAACGCTGCGGAAATCATCCAAAGATTATTCAAATGCATAAACCTTTTGATACGTTTATTTATAAAAAATATATATAAACATTATTGAATTCTCTTTAATCATGCTCATAAACATAAACTATGTATAAATAATTTGGATAAAAAAAGTGCCTGCGGGTAGGCCAACCCAACCTGCTCCACACTAAAAATTGTTTGTTTTGCCCCGGATCCAATTTGACCCATTGCCAAACCACTTATTTTGTCACCTTTAAGTTTGAGTGAAGGATGCTAGAAGACAGGTAATGTGTTTTACCTTTGGATTTTTATCTTTGTCTTGCAGCATCGCTCTAAATCCCTGCATTAAAAGGTGTTATGATTTTGTGAAGGAAAAAAGTAAAAAAACCCAAGTTTAGTACCATCTACATTCCATAAATACATGATATGTTCAACGAGGCGCATGTCCTATTTGGATTACAATACTCTTTGTATTTTGTCAAGGGTATTTAAGACATATGGGCATATATGGCTATTAGCCAGATACTTATGTTAGTATTTATTAGCCAAATACTAAAATGATACCTCATAAATATCCCTGCTGAAATCTCCCCGAATGGTGGTACAAGCCATCCGGTATTCACGGATAAGACATTGACCGACACCTTGATGTCTCCCTTCTCTAATCTGCACACGATAGAGGAAATTTATATTCATTAAATGATTGAGAAATTAATTGGATGTTAAAATATCAAGGGCAATGTGTATTCTTACAGAGCGAAGAGAAACTTTCAGACTTGTTGGCGATGCTTTTCTTAAAGAGCGGATAGTCCATGAGATCCAGTCATCATTGTTTTTATCGGCCTCTTGCTCCTAAAATAGTATAAAAACTATCTGAAGTGAGTAGTGAATAACATCTTTATTTCCAATAGTAAATTATCAAATTCTAATAAAATGGATACATTTCAATAGAATGGTACTTACAAGTGCATAGATTATCTCTTCAACCGTGTTCTTTGAGAAACACTTGTCAATGGTTTTCAACCTGCAGCATAAGGTAGCAAAGCAAATTTAGTCAATATTGACAGTTACAAAAAAAACTTAAAAACTGAATATGATTATAGTATACCTTTTATAGTGACTCTTCTCTTTCAACTTAGGCGTGCTCGAGAATTCATTTATAACATTGCTGATAAGTTTCGGATCTCCTGTGTTTGCTTTGCATAAAGCGTCTTCTGCTAAGGATAATTTCTTTTCATAAATAGAATATATGTCAGTCAACTAGTCAAGCATATTTGAGCTACAAAGATGAAGAAAGTGACATATTAAAAGTGTCAAATGGCTTGAGCAGGTCAGAAGTCGTCTGAAGTGTATTCAAATGCCTTGAACATTCTAAATCGCTTTATTTATGAAAATTCAGTATATGACTGTCATAAGCTAGTTTTTGTAACCGTATTTAACACATTAAGTATTTCATAAACGATGGGATACATGGATGTACCTCTAACGGGACATAGTGGGTCGCAAGACCACATGCAAGCATTTCAGCACCATCCAATCTAGCACCAGTAAGACCCATATATTCCCCTGCCAAAATATAAACTCCAAGATTATCATCATTACAATATTGTTCCCGCACAATAAAATATTAACTAAACTAATCATTTTTGAATGTTCTTACCGTAATACCAGTCATGATAATAGATACAGAAAAAGAAAAAAAAAAACTATGCCAGACGAAACATAAGTGTAAGAGCAAACTCGAATTACCAAAAAATCCAGGTAGTCTCGATAAGAAATAAGAGGCACCTACATCTGGAAATATCCCTAATGAGGCATCTGGCATTGCGAAAGCCTTGAAAACAAATTTAATTATTAGAAAAACAACCATTCCTATGTATGATGATCGTGATGATGCGGCAAGAGAGATACCGTATTATCTGTAGCAACTCGAAATCTACCATTCATTGAAGCACCTGCACCGCCTCCCATCACGATTCCTTTTAGGAGCGAGACCTTCAAGTAACATAACATAAAGATTTGTTAACATTCAACGACTTCTAGTTAATCAACAAGCTGGTAGTAAAAAAATTAAATTGATTACCTGAGGTTTGTAGTATGTCGCCATCAAGTAATTCAATGTAAATTCTTCAGCGAAGAATTTTGCACCTCGTTGCCAGTTACCTATTGAAACAATTTCATCAAATCATTATAAAAAGTTGCAAATTAAAATATTAATAATGTCAGGGTGTGTTAATAACAGAACGCTTTACTAACCTTGATTACATCATAACAATTAGCGGAAAAAACAACCTCACACACCACAAAAGCTCTTCCTTCACCCTGGATCCACATTTATTACTGTAAGTTTCTATATGAAAATCACCATCTTATTTGTTTTTATTACGAAAACAACAAAAATACCTTCAAGATTATCATCTTAACACTGGGATCATCCTCATAGGCACGAAAGAGTTCTAAAAGCCGTGTTACCTATAACCATATAATACTAATGATAAGTCGCCTTTATATCATTTTAGCTACATAGAAAGATTACAATGGTTTATATCAAATGTAAAATATGTTACCATTTCAAGCGAAAGCGCATTTAGTTGCGTAGGCCTGTTCAATATAATGGTTCTCACATTTGAACTCTCTTTAACTAACACCTGCCATATGAACCAAGTTTATGTATCGAAAAACTAAGTTGAATCTAATGGGAATAATGGGATGCAAATGATAACTATCAACACATTGGCATGATCAAACTGTAATCAAGCAAGTAAACAACAAAGTACAAATTTTTATTATACAGATAATAAAACGTATGAGTAATAAGTAAGAATACCTGTTTTGTAACTTTTTGCGCCATTAAGATTAAACTGTTATTTGTTACAAAAATGACTGGATAACACTGCTTTTGTAGAATACTTCCGGGTCGGGTCAGGTCGGGTCAGGTCGGATTTTTGAGTGGGTTAAATGGATAGTCATGTTTTAAACCTAGGCGGCTGCACACCATGTATTCTTAAATAAAAAAGGCTTCGTACTCCACTTTGTAAATAATATTAAACTATGGCTAACCAATTCTCATACTTTTTAGTCTTTTCTTTGGTCATGTTATTGCTACCCTCTTTCACCACTACCCTTTTTAATACCTTTGTGTTGATAGAAAAAGACAGTTTTTTTTATGTTTTTTCGTTCCGTATCACATTTTACAGTTTTTGATTTATAAAACTTTATAACTTCTGTTTCTTCTTTTTTTCTGCAGTTTTACTCATTTTATTAATAAGATAAGACAGTTTCTTGCTCCGTATTTTTCATGTTTTACTGCTTTTGACCTATCAAACCCTTATATTTTCTGTTCTGTTTTTTATTTCAGTTTTATAATAAAAAAAATTAAAGGAGGTATTTTTATCACTTTTGGAGGGTCTTAATAACTAACCCCCTTTTCTTTTTGTCAAGCAAGGTGATTATAAAAATAATTTGGATTAACAAGATGCTAAAAGTTACATTCTTTTTGTACCGTTTTAGCTCTAATAATCTCTCCTTTGTAAGATCATTCAATCAAAGTAAAAACTCCCTACTGTGCAACTTAAAGATAACACATAACAGCATCACTAAAAGCATTGAAACGAGCAAAAAAACGGTCTTTGACACTGAAAATAGATGGAAATCTAACCTTAATGCTATTTTTTTTTTTTTAGAACGGCATCTAACCTTAACGCTTATCGAAACGACATTTGCATCCACCCTGTGTATTTGGTCTTTTTTTCCCAAATGAATTGAATCTGTATATTTTTTTTTTCAAAAGTGAATGATTGGTTCAAACACGTAGCAGATAGCAGTACAATAAATTTTTATATATGTTACCATAAAAATTGTATCTTAAAGTAAAATTAACATTAGTAGGCGAAAGATCCATAGATCCGTTTAATCACCAACTATTGAGGTGGCCAGACATTTTGTCCCTCTACAAGTAATTATATAGACATATTATCATGAGATTGACGTTTCAAAAGTAATCATATATTCGTGTGATCCACAAAATATTATGAGAAAATTCTTAAAATGGTCAAAAATACATGTGTGTTTAAACGTTTTGGTCAAAATTCATTATAATTTCTAAAAGAGTCATACTTTACTGCTCTACCATTCTACCCCCTTTATAGCTTGACATGTGTCCACTCAAAAACACTTTTTCTTGGCCCACCACTTAAAGTAAAATTACCCGAATACCATTGAAGTACTATTTTGTCTTTATGTCCACGTAGGATGCTCTACCGAGTGTTTCTCTCTCATCTACCGGCGACGTCGATTTGATTGTTTTTCATAGGCAACGTGCGTGTTTCTCTCTCATCTTTTTTACTACTTTCGACTTTTCATTTCATTTCAAAAATTATACACATAGTAAAAAACACACACACATCACAATCTTTGATCTTATGAGTGATTCTCAATCGAATGCAATGGTAAGTCTTCTCTTTTTAATATTAGGTTAGTTTATTGCCATGTAGATCTATAATTTTTGTAGGTTTCTTTTGTGCAATTGGCCCCGTTTGGGGGTGTGACATTTATCACCAGGATTAGAACCCAGTATTTGTAATTGTTTAGATATGCATGTTTAGCGGGTTCGTTAGTTTGTTTTCATTAACATTTGAACCAATCATTGAACTGTCCATTGTGGATATGCCATTGTGGATTTATGTTGAATGGTGTATTTCTGACTTGGGTTGTGGAGATCTAGTTGTGAGACTATGGTATTTGGTTCTTATGGTGAACAATCAAGGATAATTGAATTGACTTGTTCCTTCTCTGAATGATGGGTTCTATCAGAGTAAATAAGAGGATATACAAGATGTCTAGGTGTCTATATGAAGTTTTATCTTAGTCATTTTACATTATTGGTATTGAATGGTTATCTTGTAGGTGTGTATAAAGGCTTAGGGAATGGCTAAGCATTG
>BQNB010203707.1:0-10744 GCA_026074375.1 Tanacetum coccineum | reverse complement strand
ATAAAATTTATTTAAATGTCATTATTTATTTGTGTAGCCATCGGGTATCACGAGGAAGCTTTGTCTGTAAAATAAAACTTTAATTTAAATATTCACGTTTTCAACAAACGTTTTTCAATAAAATGTTACATAATTTATTAAATATTTTTATTAAATAAATTGTGATAATTAAATATAAATTTAATTAATTTTGTATCGGTACGCGGTGTGTGCGGTTTTCAATATTTTTTAAGGGTATTTTAGTTATTTTTTGCTTGTTTTCGAGTCTCGGGTAAAACTGAAAGTTGTCCGGAATGTCATTTTATAACAAACGCTAGTATACCCCAGAATTAATTACTCATTTTGGCGAGTCGTTTTTGATAGGTCAACTTAGAAATAACATATATCTTCTCGTTTTCAAATCAAATAAGTTTGAAAAATAAATTTGTAATTGAGAGATATGTAATAATAATTATGATTTATTATTTAACTATGTTTCAAAAAAATTACCGGTTACGTGGTAATAGTTTTTATGTGACCATAAAAGGTCAAAAGTCAAAAATTCAAGTCGGACCCAAAAGTCAAAGGGTAAAATAATCATTTAAAGTTTTGAAAATACCGGTTGTTACAGTACCTACCCCTTAAAGGAATCCCGTCCCGGGATTCGATTCTTGTTAACCTATTATGTGACCAAGAAAAGATTTAAAATTTAATAAACCAGTTTGAACATGGCGTTGATAACTTTATTCAGCAAAATTCGACGGTTAACATCGGACGAGGCTAAAGGATGTAAGTATTCAACTTACTTAGGAAGTACGAAGATGAATCATGACTCAACTCACCGTAATAAAGTATAACCGAAGGACTCTAACCGCGACTTAATAAATAGACACGCCTAAGAACGAGAAATAATAATAATAATAATGAAATGTTGCACACAACGTTTAATAACGAAATAGACAACCATATATGTTTGTGCTTTATTTTAGTCAACAAAATCTGTTTTTACGAACTTATTAAGTTTATGAAGATGTTACGACGTTCTTACGAAAAGTTACTATTTATAGAAAGTTTCCATTTTGGGAAAGTTTTTAATTTTGGGACGTTAATAGCATCCCTTAATTTAATCGTTTCCATATTTTTCAAAAACGAACTAGTGAAACGCTAGCGTCTAACCAAAATCCTTAGCTCGCTAAATATATATAAAAACTTGCTATATTTAGAAACGACTATCGACGTCGACTTATCAACCCGAGAAAATTCCTAAACTTTCATTTTATTATTATAATGCTTCACGAATATTTTCAAAGACTTTCGACACTTATTAAACCTTTCGAAAAAATTTTAAACATCTGTTTACCCTCATTTAAAACTCGAACCAAAAACTATATTTTTATAAATCAACCATGGACTTGACCATAAACTCGACCATAACACCGCCATATTTTCCCAAACTATCTAAAATTCTTTCACGCCGAAACTAATCAACCAAATCCACTATAATTCTAGCCTAACCTCATCGTTATCTTTGTTGCAACTCGCAAATCTCACAAACTCTTAATAAAAAACAATTATATATCCAAAATCATCAAAAATCTTCATTAAAATAATTATTCACTTTAATCATTTGAAAATCATAGCACAAACATATGGAGTCTCGAAGCAAGAGTATAGGAATACATAGCAACAATAACTGTAACAAACGGTGATGGGATGTGGAGAGTGAGGACATTTTGAGAAACAATATCCCCATAACAAAGGTCAACAAATAGGAGAAGCTCGCGGGAGAGCTTATGTGATAGGTGACAAAATATTGTACTCACTCGTTAGTTTGAGGATGAATCAAACCCATTAGCTCAAGTGTGCACAAGTCGGTTAGCTCCACAAACAGTTCATGATCGTAAAGATTTGTAACGGAAAAAGTAATAACTTAAGAATGAGATAAGGTAGTTCAAGTGAGGCCTTAAGGTTCTGCTGAGTGTTAAGACACGATTGTGTTTCTAGACATTTTTAACGGATTTCGGTGATTATCGGGTTTGAGTTCATACTCGTGTCATATTGGATACCATTAAGCTCACTCATTTATAATTCATTATTTGCATAAAGAAGCATCCCAATTTATGTAAATAATGAATTGATAAATGATGGTTCGGTGATTTACAATTTATTTATTTAAATGAAGAGGCGTCCTAATCCTTTCAAATAAAGAGATTATAAATCATCCTACTTAATAATTTCCGATGCAATACGTGTACTCACATAACCTTCAAGGCGGTAGATGACATGACGATGCATGTGCTTCTAATGAGTATGGGACGAGTGTTTAAAACTCGTCTTCGGAGACGGGGAGTAAAATAATCAGGGGAGATCGACATAGTGTTCAAAATAGTTGATGAGTACTCGGTTAGAGTAAATACGATAAAGGTCCTTATAAACGAGTCAAAATATCAATTATCATATCAATCCTCCTACTACAAGTCCTGCCCATACAAGGCTTGTAGTACTTAGATTCACACATAACTCCATGTAAACAGAACTGTAACGGGTTTTGTTAATATAGCAATTATCATATCAATCCTTATATTACAAGTCCCGCCCATACAAGGCTTGTAATACTTAGATTCATACATAATTCTATGTAAACAAAATTATGACGGTTTTCGCGTAATACGATATTGTATAAAGTCATGGAGAGTGTGTGTGTGTATATATATATATATATATATATATATATATATATATATATATATATATATATATTAGAGACCATTGTTTATCTTACAAAGTCTGAGAATGAAGTGAGACCATTGTGCAACTCACAATGTCTAAAAACTAAAATGAGACCATTATGAACTCACAATGTCTTAAGAAATGTTCTGGTATTTATATAAATAACTCTTATATAAATAAATGTACGATATACGCAAAAAGATGTAAGCATATATATTATATACATGTATGTCATGTAAGCACTTAATGTAACAAGTAATGTAAGCAAGTAAGCAAGTAGTGTGTATGCACTTTGAAAATGTATGGATTAGGATGCAATGGTTTATGAAACGGTTATATCTATCCTAGGTAACATATGCAACGTAGTTCCCTATAACCAGTGCTCTGATACCAATCTGTAACACCCCAAAAAATGTGTCGCAGCGAAAATATGTCCGGGGGTGTTACTTCATAATACAACAACACAAGATACAAGAGAACGACCTCTAAATGTGTCGTTTAAAAAGTAATCTCGTTGATTTTTCTTGAAATTGATATAACATTTCTCATAATTGCATCACAATGAAAATCTTGAAAGCAATACAACGAGATTTAATCATTTGTATGTAAGTAGAAATCCATGAATGAAATCTTATCAATTTAGACTCCAATGCACATTAAGTAAGCCAAGCATCTAATTCACCTGAGAAAAACATGCTTAAAAGGGTCAACATAAAGTTGGTGAGTTCACAGGTTTAAGTAATGTATAAAGTAGGACCGCAAGATTTCTAAGTGTATGACAAAGTATGGATACAATATTACAAAAGTAATTACGCATGCGCTAAGCTCATGACACTAAATCTCAACATGTATGTGTATGCAAATTAATACAAATAACGTGACCGTGTAGTTGTTCAACCCGTAACATCTAAATTGTTCCGACATGGTATACATTCGTCATTTTGGTACCACCGAAACTAGTGAGCGCTACTCACCCGAATGGGGATGTCAATCCCAAATAGATCTATTCATAAGACTCGCGCTCACAATCCAGCAATTAACAATTCATGATTCATGGGCATAGTGGGTTATCGTTACTTAGGCAAACTCATAATTTATTTAAAGTGTACTTGCGTCCAAATTTAAACAATGCATGTTTCTCACCTCAAAGTTGTAAATCATTGTAATTGTATAAAAACAAGGCTATGAACTCACATCGAAGTTGCAGAACAATTGGCAAAATTGCACATATTAAGCACAACACATATGGAAACCAGAACGGCTCGACCAAGAAGTTGTTGTTTATTCTTAACTGCTAAATCCCACTAATTAAGGATAATGTATTTGGGCTTTCCGATGGATGATTACATCAACGCGACAAGTTGATAAAGATTTAGATTTCAAATTGAAATAGTTTTGTTGTTGGGTAAATAAAATAAATCAAAAGGTAAGAATAAAGTGTGTAATATATTCCGTATATATTACATATGAAAGGTAAGAGAATGTGTAATACGTGGCGGGTATTATACATGATTATATATCAATAAAAGAAGTCGAAGAACAAGTTAAAGTATGTAATATATATTACATATGAAAATGAAACACGTATATAATTCATAGCATGCATTATATAACAAAGATAAACATCCAAAAGAATATTTGAAGTGTATATAATACGCGGCATGTATTATATATAAGAAAGAGGATGCGAAAAATAAAATAATTAGAGTATATACTATTTTCCAAGTATTATATAAGGAATGTAAGAAAAATAATTGAAACAACATAATTAGACCCGTGTTCGGAAATCACCAAGTAAATCAATAAAGAGTTCTTTTATAAAAGTAAACACACGATTTAAAGTCTCGGATTAGATAAATGACATTTTTTAAGTTTTTACAAAAGTTATTATTTTGTCTATTAGTCGGGAATTATAAAATAATATTTTATAAATTAGTATTTCGTTTTCTTGACGGGTTTTAGTTAAACTAGTTGTCTCATTTGTAAAAGTATAGTTTTCGTTTCTTTACCGGGTTATTGTATAATTACAAATAAAATATCTTAGGATTATATCTTAATCCTTTTTATCGGGTTTCCAAGATAATAGAAGTTTTAAGTGAAAATACTAAGTATAGAAATTTTGGCATGACCTATTCGTTTATACAACGTTTCTCATATTTACAAAATCCAATGTTTTCCCTTTATCAATCAATGTTTTCCCTTAATGAATCAATATTGCAAATATCCGCATGTTTTAATATATAATTAGACTAGATCGAATACGAAGCAAAAATAAGTAAACTACACACATCCTCGCGTAATTAAAACATAAGCGAATCAAACTCGCCCTTGAATATTTCGTCGGGTCGCGGGTCAAAATAAACCAAAATCAACACCACTTAGTGGGTTGTTTGGCTGGCGTAAAACATAAAACCAAACGCCCTTTCTGGGCTGTTAACCAGCGAACCAAACGCCCCTGCTGGGCTATAAAACATAGATCCAAACACCCCTATATGGTTTGTTAGTCACAGATCCAAACACCCCTGTTTGGCTGCAAATCGCAGAAACAAATGCACCCTTATTGCAGTTAAACACAGATCCAAACGCACCTGAAAGCTGTTAACAACATATCCAAACACACCCGAAAGCTGTTAAAACGCAGAAACAAACACCCCTTCGGGCGTGTATACTAGCCAAAATAAAAAGAAACAAAAGAATAAACCAAGAAGAACGAGGCGAGATCAACCGAGATAAGAACAAGCTCTAAATGTACCAATCTGTAACACCCCCAAAAATGTGCCACAGCGAAAATATGTCCGGGAGTGTTACTTCATAATACAACAGCATAAGATACAAGAGAATAACCTCTAAATGTGTTGTTTGAAAAGTAATCTTGTTGATTTTTTTGAAATTGATATAACATATGTCCCATAATTGCATCACAATGAAAAGCTTGAAAGCAATACAACGAGATTTGATCATTTGTATGTAAGTAGAAATCCAAGAATGAAATCTTGTCAATTTAGACTCCAATGCACATCAAGTAAGCCAAACATCTAATTCACTAGAGAAAAGCATGCTTAAAAGGGTCAACATAAAGTTGGTGAGTTCACAGGTTTAAGAAATGTATAAAGTAGGACCGCAAGATTTCCAAGTGTATAACAAAGTACGAATACAATATCACAAAAGTAATTACGCATGCGTTAAGCTCATGACACTGAAGCTCAACATGTATGTGTATGCAAATTAATGCAAATAACGTGCCCGTGTAGACGTTCAACCCGTAACATCTAAATTGTTCTGACATGGTATACATTCGTCGTGTCGGTACCTCCGACACTGGTGAGCGCTACTCACCCTAACGGGTATGTCAATCCCAAATAGATCTATTCATAACATTCACGTTCGCTACACTAGCAATTAACGGCTCATGATAAAAGAGACTTAAACTGACAGTAGTGGGACTTAGGAAAAAATAATCAGGCGTAGCATACAGTTTTGTACTTGTGTCCAAATGTAAAATGTAATCTCCCCTGTGGAGTTTATAAAACATTTAAAAGAAATGGGGCTATGAAGCACCTTGAAGTTGCAGAACAATTGGCATAAATACACATATTAAGCACAGCACAAACGAAAACCAGAACGGCTCTACAAAGAAGTTGCGGTTTATTCTTAACTGCTAAATCCCACTAATTAAGGATAATGTATTTGGGCTTTTCGATAGATGATTACATCAATGCGACAAGTTGATAAAGATTTAGATTTCAAGTTGAAATAGTTTGGTGGTTGGGTAAATAAAATAAATCAAAATGTAAGAGCAAAGTGTATAATATATTCCGTATATATTACATATGAAAGATAAGAGAATGTGTAATACGTGGCGGGTATTATACATGAATATATATAAATAAAAGAAGTCGAAGAACAAGTTAAAGTATGTAATATATATACCTAATATATATTACATATGAAAATGAAACAAGTATATAATTCATATCATGAATTATATAACAAAGATAAACATCCAAAAGAATTATTCGAAGTGTATATAATACGCGACATATATTATATATAAGAAAGAGGATGCGAAAAATAAAATAATCAGAGTATATAATATTTTCCAAGTATTATATAAGGAATGTGAGAAAATAATTGAAACAACATAATTCGACCCGTGTTCGGAAATCACCAAGTAAATCAATAAAGAGTTCTTGTATAAAAGTAAACACACGATTTAAAGTCTCGGATTAGATAAATGACAATTTTTAAAGTTTTTACAAAAGTTATAATTTTGTCTATTAGTCGGGAATTATAAAATAATATTTTATAATTTAGTATTTCGCTTTCTTGACGGGTTTTGGTTAAACTAGTTGTCTCATTTGTAAAAGTATAGTTTTCGTTTATTTACCGGGTTATTGTATAATTACAAATAAAATATCTTAGGATTATATCTAGATAATAGAAGTTTTAAGTTAAAATACTAAGTATAGAAATCTATAGAAATTTTGGCATGACCTATTCGTTTATACAACGTTTCTCATATTTACAAAAATCTAATGTTTCCCCTTTATCAATCAATGTTTTCCCTTAATCAATCAATATTGCAAATATTCGTGTGTTTTAATATATAATTAGACTAGATCGAATACGAAGCAAAAATAAGTAAACTACACACATCCTCGCGTATTTAAAACATAAGCGAATCAAACTAACCCTTGAATATTTCGTCAGGTCGCGGGTCAAAATAAACAAAAGTCAACACCACTTGGTGGGTTGTTTGGCTGGCGTAAAACACAAAACCAAACGCCCCTTCTGGGCTGTTAACCAGCGAACCAAACGCCCCTGCTAGGCTGTAAAATATAGATCCAAACACCCCTATACGGGATTTTAGTCACAGATCCAAACACCCCTGTTTGGCTGCAAATCGCAAAAACAAACGCACCCTTATTGCAGTCAAACGTAGATCCAAATGCACCTAAAAGTTGTTAACCACATATCTAAACACACCCGAAAGCTGTTAAAACGCAGAAACAAACACCCTTTCGGGCGTGTATACTAGCCAAAATAAAAAGAAATAAAAGAATAAACAAAAAAGAACGAGGTGAGATCAACCAAGATAAGAAAGAACAAGACAACCACAAGCCCGACACCTAGAGGGTCCGGCTGTGGTGGTCTTAAACCAAACCGAACACTACTTATAGTGGTGTGTTCGGCTGCAAACGAACACCCCTATTAGGTGTGAAAACCAAACGCACCCTTGTGGGTCGTGGCTGCAACCCAACACACACTTGTGGGTCGTTAAGAACAACCAAACGCACCCTTTGGTGCTGCCAAAAATCCAACACACCCTTTATGGTGTTGTTGCTAAACTACGATGGCGGCGTGGTGGTAGGGATGAATAAGGTGAGGTGGTGGTGGTTTCGTGGCGGTTGAGCCACGGCAGTGGTGATGGTGGCGTGACGGTGGCGGTGGCAGTGGCGTCAGTGGGGAGGTGATGATGTTGCTGTGGCGTTGGTGGGGTGGTGGTGACGTGATGATGTTGTTGGATTGGTGGTGGTTGATGTGACAGTGGCGGTGATGAGGTGATTGTGGTGGTGTGGTGGCTGCAAAAAAATGAGGCAGCGGCGATGATGACGGGGTGATGATGTTGTGGCATTTAAGGAGAGAGAGGAGGCGATAGTGGGGATGAAAATGATGGTGACGATGGGTTGTTGGCCGGAGTTTGGCCGGAGGCGGCGCCAGAAAAAGAGAGTGTGTGTGTGTGGTGGCTAGGATTTTAAGAGATAACCTAATTGTTAAGTATATATATACTTGAAAGTTATAAAACCAAGTAACAAGTATATGATAGTTTGGGGGTTTCGAGTAATATTACCACAGGGATCGAAAATGTAATTTTTGTTAAATAATGGTTCGGGACTCGTTTAGGATAATTAACGATTGATTCAAAATACAAAAGTTGCGCCGTTGCATTCAGAATAATTTTTCCATGAAATGTGAGCTTTTACACGACTAGTATTTTATAAATGTTTTATAAAATTTATTAAAATTTCATTATTTATTTGTGTAGCCATCGGGTATCACGGGCATGCTTTGTCCGTAAAATGAAACTTTAATTTAAATATTCACATTTTCAACAAACGTTTTTCAATAGAATGTTAAATAATTTATTAAATATTTTTATTAAATAAATTGTGATAATTATTTTTGTGTCGGTACGCGTTGTGTGTGGTTTTCATAATTTTATGAGGGTATTTTAGTCATTTTTTGCTTGTTTTCGGTTCTCGGGTAAAACTGAAAAGTTATCCGGAATGTCGTTTTATGACAAACCCTAGTTACCCATAATTAATAACTCATTTTGGCGGGTCGTTTTTGATAATTCAACTTAGGAATAACATATATCTTCTCGTTTTCAAGTCAAATAAGTTTGAATAATAAATTTGTAATTGAGAGATATGTAATAATAATAGTATGATTTATTATTTAACTATGTTTCAAAAAAATTACCGGTTACGCGGAAATTGTTTTTATGTGACCATAAAAGGTCAAAAGTCAAAAATTCAAGTTGGACCCAAAAAGTCAAAGAATAAAATAGTCATTTAAAGTTTTGAAAATGCCACACACCCTAAAATTGGTAAGTATCACATCTATTCAATTTTTTTTTCATATTTATGGTTTCGATTAAGTCACAGTAACACTATTTTGAGGTTTTTAATAATCAATTTAATTTTGTCTCTATTATGTTGATTGCAGAAAAATAAGTTGAAAGATGAAGGCTTTATGAGGGAACTCACTTTAAGATTCATGTTAAGCCACAAGACATGGTTCGTGTTTGTTTTGATTATAATTTATATTAGAGATTCTAATTGATATAGTTACTGAATTATGTGTTTCTTTGATAAGCATGTGTTGGTACTTGATTTGTTCTTACTAATCGATTATGATTTTTGTTTTTTTAGGTTGTAATCAGAAGTACGACTACAAATCTGTAGTTAAAAGATCAAATTTATAGTATATTTATTTACAATTTTTTTTGAAATCTCATTTATATGTTTTGCAGATTTTTTTATGTGGATGTAGGTTAAGCCGTTATGCCACAATGCGACGGAAATATCTGTGGATTACAAAAAAATTATAAGGTATGACTAAATACTTTAACATTCTCTGTGGTTCAATTAATTTTCTTAATAAAAGATACTTATGTTGCATACCATGTTTCTATGTTAAATGAATAATGATTGATTTTAATCTACTCTTTACTGATAGCTCTATTTATTCTTTTGTTTTCGATTAATTATGCCTGATTTTTGTAATTTTGTAGATCACTATTAGAACATTGGTGGTGCATTAGAGAAAACATTTACAGGCTCAAATTTAAAAGCAAGGTATGGGTACTTCTCTAATTCCCATTTTGTTAATTTTATCGATTGTTTCTATTTAGAAGTGCAGTTGTTAAACATGTCTTTGAGTAAACGCTTAGGGGTGTTTGGATTAACTTATTACCAAATAAAAGGCTATTGTAGTGTCGAGGTTTAATACTATGTTTAGTTTCTATAGTATGTTTTGTTGACATACTTTTTATATAAAATCAGATACTCTTTTGATTTTTGACATACCGTTGTAAAAGAAAAGTTTTAGGTGGACTTATTTACTTTAACTATAATGCATTCTACAGTTTAGAACACTAACTGCAAACTGGTACGGTACCTATGAAGATGAAACACGTAGGAAAAGCTTTCATGGTTGATCAAGAGGCATTGTATGTGAGTGACTTATCAATAAAAAAGTCTGTGATTTCAAGTTTCGCTAATGATATATGTGAAGTATTATGTGATATATACATATATATATATATATATATATATACGTATATGTATATACATATACGTATATGTATATACATATACGTATATGTATATAAATATACGTATATGTAATACGTATATGTATATAGATATACGTGTATGTATATACATATACGTGTATGTATATACATATACGTGTATATATATACATATACGTGTGCGTGTATATATACACATATACGTATATATATATA
>BQNB010203704.1:0-10744 GCA_026074375.1 Tanacetum coccineum | reverse complement strand
TTATTCTTGTGTTCTAGATTTACTGTTTTATTAATATTCTTCTTATAACTCATAGTCTAGATTCCGCATAGACTTTGAGATATCAAACAAAGTTTCTACTATAGTAGTTTTGGAGTTATCCAAAGTTACTAACCTTTAAACAACTAAAGGGCTTAAAGATCTTTTTCTCAATAAGTGGTATCAGAGCCATTTGGTTGAGAAACTTTATAAAAGAAGAATCATCCTAAACTCAAGATCTCTCTACTCTAAGAAAAGATGGAATCTGTACCTGCTCAAGTTGTTGTTGCTGCAAAACTTCCAGTGCTCAATCCTGGTAAATTTGATCTTTGGTAGATGAGAATTGAACAATACTTTTTAATGACAAACTATGCTCTTTGGGAAGTGATCTTTAATGGCGACTCACCTTTGCCTACAAGAACTATTGAAGGTGTTGAAATAGTAGTCCCTGCTACTACTGTGGAATAAAAGCTTGCCAAGAGGAATGAGTTAAAAGCAAGGGGTACTCTGTTGATGGCTCTCCCCAATGAGCATTAACTCAAGTTCAATACCTACAAGAGTGAAAAAAGCTAGATGGAAGCAATTAAGAAAAGGTTTGGAGGCAATAAGGAATCTAAGAAGGTGCAAAAGACACTTTTCAAGCATCAATATGAGAACTTGAATGGAATAAATTCAGAAGGCCTTGATCAAATTTATGATAGGTTGCAAAAGCTTATCAGTCAGTTGGAGATACATGGGGAAGTTCTTTCTCAAGAAGATGTGAATTTGAAGCTGCTAAGAAGCCTCCCATCTGAGTGGAAAACTCATACTTTGATTTGGAGAAACAAGCCTGATCTAGAAGAACTTAGCATGGATGACTTGTATAACAATTTTAAGATTTATGAACCTGAAGTCACGGGGTCTTCTACTTCAAATCACAACACACAAAACGTAGCTTTTGTGTCTTCTAAAGCCACTAGCAGCAGTAATGAAGCAGTTAAAACTGCTCCTAGTGTTACTACTGCTACCCCAAGGCTAATGCCTCCACATTACCAAATGTAGATAGTCTTAGTGATGCGATAATCTACTCTTTCTTTGCTAGTCAGTCTAATAGTCCACAGTTAGACAATGAAGACCTCAAGCAAATTGACTCTAATGACCTGGAGGAGATGGACTTAAAGTGGCAAATGGCAATGTTAACTATGAGAGCAAGAAGATTCCTCAAGAATACTAGAAGGAATCTAGGAGTGAATGGGACTGATACAATTAGTTTTGAAAAAACTAAGGTTGAATGTTACAATTGCCATAGAAGAGGACATTTTGCTAGGGAATGCAGACCTTCAAGAGACAATAGGAACAGAGAACCTGTAAGGAGAAGTGTGCCAGTAGAATCCACTAAGGAAAATACTTTGATGGCTCAAGATGGCCTTGGATATGACTAGAGTGACCAAGCTACAGAAGGACCAATAAACTTCGCACTCTGAAGTATCCACTTGTTCTAAAGCTTGTTCAAAATCTTATGCAACTCTAAAAGAACATTATGATCAGCTTTTAACAGATTATAAAAAGTCTCAATTGAATGTATGTGCTTATAAAACTGGTCTAGAATCTATAAAGGCTAGACTAGAGGTATATAAAAGAATGAGGCTATTTTTGAGGAAGATATAAAGGTTTTGAAACTTGATGTAATATTAAGAGATAATGCCCTAACTGAGCTTAGAAAGAAGTTTGAAAGAGCTAAAAAAGAAAAAGATGATCTAAAACAAACCTTAGAAAAGTTTGAGAATTCATCTAAAAATCTAGATAAACTGCTAAATAGCAAAATACGTGATGATTTCAAGCATGGTTTAGGGTATGATAGTTTAGTGTTTGAGGAACAAGTGACTGATAGTGAAGATCAAGATAAGTGCAAAATAGATGAAAGGTATCATGTTGTTCCCCCTCCTTATACTAGGAACTTCATGCTACCTAAACCTGATTTAGTACTTGCTGATGAGGATGGATATGTTTCAGCTGAGTCAAGATTTAGTGTTACTTCTATTGGAGTTAGTGAAACTAAGGCTAGTGTGTCCACAATTGCGTCTTTAAGTGAACTAATTATTAAAGAATGGACTTCTGATAGTGAGGAGGAGATAAAATCTGAGTCTAGGACAAAACAACCAACACCTGGTAATGTTAAGATTGAATCAATCAACTCTAAGACTCATGTGAACATAACTATGGAATCTGTTAGGAAAGTAGGATACAACATGCAAGCTAATTATCCTAGGAAAGCCAGTCCAAGTCCTAGAGGTAATCAGAGAAATTGGAATAATATGATGACTTAAAGATTACGAAGTGATTTTGAGTTTAGAAACAAAGCTTGCTATGTATGTGGGAGTTTTGATCATTTGATTAAAGACTATGATTTTTATGAAAACAAAATGATCCACAAACCAGTTTAGAACAATGTAAATAGGGCGAATCATCATAAATTTAGAAGAATTTCTCACCATCATCCTAAAAGAAATTTTGTTCCAAAGGCAGTCTTAATGAAATCTGGTCTTAAGACACTTAATACTGCTAGACATAACACTTCAAAAGTAGTAGTATCACTTAATACTGCTAGGCAAATTTTTTCAAAAACAGCAGTATCAGTTACTACTGCCAGACAAGTTAATACTGTCTACCCAAAGTCAACAATGAATGATGCAAGGATTAAATCTAATGTTTTTAAAAGAGCACATTCATATGTTCAGAGGCCCTTTAACAAGTATACTTAAAAAAACAGTGATTTCGTTAAAACAGTTAATACTGTTAAGGGTAATGTTACTACTGCTGGGTCAAGAGTAGTAGTAAGGGCTAAAAATGGGAATGAAATCAATACTGTAAATGCCTCAACATGTTGGGTTAGGAGACCAAACCAAAAAGTGATAGACCATGTCTCCCAACATGACAGTGCATCAGTTATCCTGAAAAGGTTTGACTATGTTGATGCACAAGGCAGATCCAAGTCTGTAATGGCTTGGGTCCCTAAGAGAGCCTGCTTTTTTTAACTTTATGTGCAGGGCAATCCATAGCTAGAGTTGCAGGAAAAAGGTGTCACTGATAGTGGATGCTCTAGGCACATGACTGGAAACAAGTCCTACCTTTAAGATTTTGAAAAAATTGATGGTGGATTTATAGCTTTTGGTGGAAACTCAAAAGGTGGTAAGATAATAGGAAAAGGTAAAATCAGGACAGGCAAATTAGATTTTGAAGATGTATACTTTATTAAGGAACTTAAGTTAAATCTTCTTGGTGTCTTACAAATGTGTGATAAGGGGAATAGTGTCCTTTTTTACAGATACTACATGTGTTGTTTTATCTCCTGAATTTAAGCTGCTTGATGAAAGTCAAGTTATGCTTAAAGCTCCCAGACAGAACAACATGTATAGTGTCAACTTAAAGAATATTGTTCCTCAAGGTGGTTTAACTTTTCTCTTTGCAAAGGCCACATTAGATGAATCAAATCTTTGGCATAGAAGGCTGGGGCATATAAATTTCAAAACTATGAATAAACTTGTAAGGGGAAACCTAGTAAGAGGACTCCCTTCAAAGATTTTTGAAAATAAGCATACATGTGTTGCTTGTCAAAAAGGAAAGCAACATAAAGCCTCTTATAAGACCAAAACTGGCAGCTCTATCAGCCAACCTTTACAAATGTTGCACATGGATTTGTTTGGTCCAACATTTGTAAAAAGTATAATGAAGAAAATGTACTACCTAGTTGTCACAGATGACTTTAGTAGATTCAGTTGGGTTTTCTTTCTAGCAACTAAGGATGAAACTAGTGGAATTCTTAAGGCTTTTATAACTAGAATAGAAAATCAAATAAATCATAAGGTTAAGATCATAAGATGTGACAATAGGACTGAATTTAAGAATAAGGAGATGAATCAGTTCTGTGAGATGAAAGGGATTAAGAGAGAGTTTAGCGTTGCTAGGACTCCACAACAAAATGGAGTAGCTGAAAGGAAAAATAGAACACTAATAGAGGCTGCTAGGACAATGTTAGCAGATTCAAAATTACCTATTATCTTTTGGGCTAAAGCAGTTAATACTGCTTGTTATGTACAGAATAGAGTATTGGTAATTAAGCCTCACAACAAGACACCTTATGAACTTTTTAATGGTAGACCTCCTACTATAGGATTTATGAGACCATTTAGGTGTCCTGTTACTATTCTTAATACCCTAGATCACCTAGGTAAGTTTGATGGGAAGGCTGATGAAGGATTCTTTGTTGGGTACTTTGTTAATAGTAAGGCATATAGAGTATTTAACAATAGAACTAGGATAGTTAAAGAAACCTTGCACATCACTTTTCTTGAAAATAAATCTAATGTTGCAGGGAGTGGACCTAAATGGCTTTTTGACATTAATACACTAACCATATCAATGAATTATAAGCCAGTTACTGCAGGGAATCAAGCTAATGGTAATGCAGGTTTCAAAGATACTAATGATGCAGGAAAATCTAAAAAGATACTAGTACCTGATCATGATTATATCTTATTACCATTGATGACTTCTCAAGATTCAAAGGATGTTGAAAACAAAGTTCACGAGGAACTAGAAAATGGAGGTGACAAGAATGATCAACCACTAAGAGGTGAATCTACAAGATTGGTTGTTCAAGAAAAGACAACTGCAGTTAACACTAACATCACTAACAGTGTTACTGCTGCTAGTTCTTTTGTTAATGCTACTCAGCCAATAAATGATGCTAGTTTTCCAGATGATCATCTTATGCCTGATTTGGAGGATATAGGTATCTTTGAAGGTGCCTATAATGATCAAGATGTGGGTACAGAGGCTGACTTTAACAAATTGGATTCAACAATGATAGTTAGTCCTATTCCCACAACTAGAATACATAAAGATCATCCAGTTTCACAAATCATAGGAGATCTCCAGTCTGCACCTTAAACAAGGAGAATGACCAAGCAATTAGAAGAACATGCTTTGATTGGTCCAATTCACATCCAAAGAAAGACAAACCATAAAGACTTTCAGAATTGTCTTTTTGCTTATTTTCTATCACAAGTAGAACCCAACAAGGTGATATAAGCATTGGCAGATCCAAACTGGATAGAGGTAATGCAAGATGAGCTTCTACAGTTTAAATTACAAAAGGTTTGGACTCTGGTTGATTTACCACATGGCAAGAGGGACATTAAGACAAAATGGGTCTACAGGAACAAGAAAGATGAAAGAGGTATTGTGGTTAGAAATAAGGTAAGACTGGTTACACAGGGTTACACTCAAGAAGAGGGAATAGACTATGATGAAGTTTTTGCACCAGTTGCCAGGATTAAGGCAGTTAGACTTTTCTTGGCATATGCCTCATTCATGAACTTTATTGTATATCAAATGGATGTGAAGAGTGCATTTCTATATGGTAAAATTGATGAAGAAGTCTATGTTTGTCAACCCTCAGGGTTTGAAGATCTAGAATTCCTAAACAAAGTTTACAAGGTAGAAAAGGCATTATATGGTCTTCATCAAGCTCCTAGAGCTTGGTATGAGACTTTGTCTAGATACTTACTGGATAATGGATTTCATAAAGGGATAATTGATAAGACTTTGTTCATTAAAATGGTCTAAAGTGATATTCTTTTAGTTCAAGTATATGTGGATGATATCATTTTTAGGTCTACTTACAAGGAGTTATGCACTAATTTTGAGAGATTAATGCACAAGAAGTTTTAGATGAGTTATATGGGTGAACTCACTTTCTTTCTAGGATTGCAAGTTAGCCAAAAAGATGATGGGATTTTTATTCATCAAGACAAGTATGTGGATGAAATTTTGAAGATGTTTGGTTTTTTAAATGTGAAAATAGCAACTACACCAATGGACACTTCAAAACCATTGCTTAAGGATGAAGAAGCTGCAGATGTAGATGTACACTTATATAGATCAATGATTGGGTCATTGATGTATCTTACAGCTTCCAGACCTGATATTATGTTTGCTGTATGTGCCTTTGCAAGATTTCGAGTCACACCAAAAGTTTCACATCTTCAAGCTGTGAAAAGAATCTTTAGATACGTGAAGGGTCAACCTAAGTTGGGTCTTTGATATCCTAAGGACTCACCATTTGACTTGGAAGCTTATACTGATAGTGACTATGCTGGTGCAAGTCTAGACAGAAAATCTACAACAGGAGGTTGTCAATTCCTTGGAAGAAGATTGGTTTCATGGCAATACAAGAAGCAAACTATAGTTGTAAACTCTTCTATTGAAGCAGAGTATGTAGCTGCTGCTAACTGCTGAGGATAGGTATTATGGGTTCAAAATCAATTGCTTGATTATGGATTCAACTTTATGAATACCCAGATTTATATTGACAATAACAGTACTATTTTTATTGTTAAAAATCCTGTTTTTCACTCTAAAACAAAACACATAGAGATTAGACATCATTTTATAAGAGACTGTAATGAGAAAAAGCTAATTCAAGTGGTTAAAATTCATATAGATGATAATTTTGTAGATTTACTTACAAAAGCTTTAAGTGTTGGACGATTTTAGTACTTAATTGCAAGTATTGGAATTTTGAATTCTTAAAGTTTTTAAATCTCTTTATGTCTTTGTTAAGTTTTGTGAAGGGTTAATACTATTAGTTGTATCAATTAATGCTGTTAAGTATAATTAATACTGTTAGTTATACTTAAGACTGTTGGTTAAAACTGTTAGTCATGGTTAAAACTATTAAACAAGGGAATACTTTGGTTTATATATTTTTGCTTTTGGACTAACAATTATAGGTTAAGCATTGGTTAAGGGGAGGTTCATATTGGTGAAAATGCTAAATTTCTTGCTGAATTAACAGTTGTTAACTTTTGTTCATGGGTTATACATAAATATAGATCCTCATGAATTCCCACATGTCTATCTAGTTGTTTCTAGTGTGCTTGTGATGAATAGATGCATGTTGTTGTATGATTATTGAATAAAGTATTACAACTGTTGGTGGACATTACTACTGCTAGGCACTAAGTTAATGCTGCTAAGCATTATTTACTGCTGCTAGCTTACACGTTCTCTAAGTGTTGGTTTTTCACCACACCACAAATGGTAATCAATTCACCATGTCTAATAGACAAGAAAGAATTGGCTATTCCAGGGCAAACGACAACTGGTAAAGAATTATCGAATCCATTGGTGGCTGGTAGTTTGCCAAAAACTATAATACCAATTTTGTTGGTTAAGTCACAAGATCTTAACTTGAGACTAAGCTAGGGTATTTAAATGCCCATGAGAATCTAAGATTCATATCTTAGTTAGGAATTAGATTTGTGTGATATTGTGAGCAAAAGAAAAGAGAGAAAAAGTGGTGAGATGAAAAATAGAAAGAGAGTTGTCTACTAAAAACAGAGATGAGTGAATTGGCAAGAAAAAGAATTGAGAGAAATTATGTGAGCATAAAAGCAAAAGGAGAGCTTTGTAAGAATAAGATTTGATGGTGGAAATACTTTTTGGAAGGAAATTTGAGTTAATGCTGCTTAGCCTATATTTACTGCTGTTAGTGTTAGTTAATACTTCTTAGCATAAGTCTTGCTACTTATGTTTAAGTTTGTGATGCTAGGCATATATTAATACTGTTGGGTCAAATTACTACTGTTAGGCTTAACTTTGTGCTACTACAAGTTAATGTTGTTAGGCAAAAACTTAATGCTTTTAGTACAAGTTAATGCTGTTAAGCTTAACTGCTGGTTAATGCTGCTGGGTTTCTACTGTTGGGTATTTGCTTAAATCATTCAATTAAGGGTTTCATTCATATTTTCGATCGCTTTTAATCATACAAATTCTCTCTAAACTCAAACCCTAACTAAATTTCATCTTTCATTATCAAAATCAAACAATGGCTGCACTCAAATTTGATGAAACACATAATTTTGTAGCGTTTTTGGAAAAGTCTGTTGATTCGGTGGATTTTGATCAATTTATAGATTTCTTGAATGCGAGTTCTATACGTTATGCTTTAACAGTTAATCCAATCATCTTTGTGTCGCATATAGAACAATTTTAGAGTACGGCAGTGCTGAAGAAGAATGAAGGGCGACCAGAGATTCATGCCCTAATTGACGGCAAGAAGCTTGTGGTGACTGAAGCCATGATAAGGGTTGTGTTAAAGTTGCAAGATAAAGAAGGGATTGAATGTCTTTCTACTACAACAATCTTTGAAGTGCTTGAGAGAATGTGTTATGAAAAGATTTCTCAAAAGCTAACATTTTATAAGGCATTTTTTAGCCCTAACTGGAAGTTCCTAATTTACACAATTCTTCAGTGTCTCAGTGAAAAGACTACTGCATGGAATGAGTTTAGTAGCACTGTGGCATCTGCAATCATCTGACTGGCTACCAATTAGAAGTTTAACTTTTCAAAATTTATCATGGATGGTATGCTTAGGAATTTGGAAGTTAAAACTGGTAAATTTCTTATGTATCCAAGATTTATTTAGTTGTTAGTTAATAATTTGGAGGGGTTAGCTGCACATCATAGGAAATATGTTATCCCCTGCCACACCAAGAAGGTGTTTGCTATAAAAAGGGAAAATAAGGAGTTTTCAGGAAGAATCACACCATTGTTTCCTACAATGGTTGTGCAAGCCTAAGCATCACCTGTCATCATCCTAACCACAACAACAACAACACCTGAACCTATAACTGAACCTACAGTTGAACCTACACCTACATCTGAACCAACTATAACTTTCTCTCTACCTACACAACCTCAAAAGCAAAGGGTTAAAAGGTAAGTAAGAAGAGAGACTGAGCCAACAATAGAGGTTGAGGTACATGCAAGTTCTAGTGAGGAGAGGATGAATTTGGTAGCATTAACAAGTTTATGTAAGGAATTGTCAAGCATGGTACTTGCATTGGAATCTACAAAGGCTTCTCAGGCTAAAGAGATAGCTTTGTTGAAGAAAGGAGTAAAGAAGATAGAAAAAGGATCAAAGTCACGCAAATTGAAGAGGTTATTCAAAGTGGGAACTACTGCAAGAGTAATGTCATCTGAAGATGAAGAAACTATTTTGGGTGAGGCTGCATCCAAACAAGGGAGGAGTATTGAAGATATAGATCAAGATGCAGAAGTTACTTTGGATGATACTTATCAAGATACAGATCTGTTTGGTGTACATGATTTGGGAGGTGAAGAAGTTTTTGCTGACAAGACAATGGAAGATGAGATAACACTTGCTCAAACCTTAATGGAAATCAAAACCAAAGTAAAGGGAGTTGTTATTAAACAGCCAAGTGAATCAGCACATATAGCTTCTCAGCCTACTCAAGTTAAGGCTAAGGATAAAGGTAAAGGAAAGCTAATTGAAGAGCCTGTGATACTGAAAAGAAAAGATCAAATTGCAATGGATGCTGAAATTGTATAAAGGGTTCAAGAGCAGTTGAATGAAGAAATGGAAGTAAAGGCTAGGCTTCAGAGAAAGAAAGAAGAAAAAGCTAGCAATACTACTTTATTAGCTGAATGGATGACATACAAGCACGGATTGATGCATATTATGAACTTGCTGAAAAGTTACAAGCTCAAGAGAGAGAAGAGTTGTCAATAGAAGAGAAATCAAAACTGCTTGTGGAATTAATGGATAAAAGGAAGAAATATTTTGCTAAATTGAGAGCTGAGGAGAAAAGAAGGAAACCTCTTACACAAGCACAAAAGAGAAAACAAATGTCTACCTATCTTAAAAATATGGCTGGATACACCCTAAAGTAGTTGAAGGGAAAAACTTATGAATAAATCCAAGAAGCCTTTAAGAAGACAATGAGACAGATAGAGACATTTAAACCAATAGACAAAGAGGAGGAAGTACAAGAGAAAGAAGCAGTTGATAAGAGAGAAAGAGAGAAAGAGAAAAAGAAGCAGCATTAGAGCAAGAGTCTTCTTCCAAGAGACAGAAGATAGATGAACATGAAAAGGAAGAAGATTTAAAGCAGTTGATGAAGATTGCTGATGATAAAGAAATAGCAGTGGATGCTATACCTCTGGCAACAAAACCTCTAACAATAGTAGATCTAAATATTGTCAAGGAAGGGAAGAAGAGCTACTATAATGTGATTAGAGCTGATGGACAGTCTAAGAGGTTTGTTACATGCTAAAAGAGTTTGATAGAGAAGATGTAGAAACTCTATGGGCATTAATAAAGAAGAGGTATGGAGAAAATAGGCCAGATGAGGATTATGAGAGGGTATTATATGGAGATTTGAAGACCATGTTTGATCCACATGTAGAGGATAAGGTATGGAAGCTACAGTAGAGTTACAAGGTGATAAGCTAGAAATTATTTGACTTCTATGGTGTACATTGCCTGACACTTCAAGCTGGAAGGATCTACATGCTAGTGGAGAAAAGATATCCCCTCACAATACCTACAATAAATTAGATGATAGAGAAAAGGCTGCAAGTTGATCAATTTAATGAGATGGCATATCAACTTTGTAAGCTTATAAAGAAACAACAAGAGAATAAGTAGAAGTGTTTGGATACAACCTCAATCAAAATGATGAAGTTTTAATCAAGAAACTTGAAGATTCAAGTGATGAATATCAAGTTTAAGGGAGGATTGTTAGGAATTAAAGACTTATTGATGTTGATCAACAATTACTGCTATTATTCAAGAATTACTACTGCTGCTATATGGATTAAGACTGTTGATATAAGTTGCTGCTGCTTCATAAGATTAATACTGCTAAGCTTAAGTTATTGCTGGTAGTAATCCTAATAC
>BQNB010203702.1:0-10744 GCA_026074375.1 Tanacetum coccineum | reverse complement strand
GGACCGGTAGGCGACCCGTTTATGTTTCAGCAATTCTGCTCTTAATTTGCTGATAAAGATTGGAATAGTGTACTACCAGTATATAAAACACCATCAAACAATAAGTGGGTAAAGTCCCGTTGGGCTAGGGTTTTAACAGGATTACCACTGCTTTATATCTATAAGATAGATTATAATTAAACTAAAGGATGCTTTATGCAGATGCATTAATTATGACAGGATTAATCGTGTCTAGGTCTTAGGATGATCTCCCGCCTAAGTCTTAAGAATGATATGCCGCTTCGTGATAAGTAAATCATTGCACTAAAACATACAAACCAGCATTAAACCAGATTTAATATGGCTAATACAGTTTTCTATCATTTGGCTTGTACCGCTATTCTATCTTCTAATTTTCTTCTTTTGTGTTTATTGTCTATTGAATTGGTATTTGTTTCCACCAAACCTGTGCCAGTCTCTCAGGCTGAAACCCCCCATATCATTAGACAACGTACATAGTATAGGTTTAACCAGTAAATAAACTAATTAAAATACTGATAGAATATAGGATTAATGTTCCACTCTTAGTGTTCGATACCTTACTTACCGCGAACTCCATCTTGACCGGGTACACTGCTCGTTAAAGTGTTGTTTTAGGTTTGTCGGCTAAATATAAATTTAAAACTTGATAATCATATAATTGACCCTACATGGCAGCACATCATCTGGGCATAATTTCCAATTAGTTTCGCCATTTTGATCATAACTCATTCATCCGAAATGGTTACGGCTCTATCCAAAGAACCACTTGGTCCTCATATATTGTACCCTTCACACATGTAAAAACCCAGTAGCCTCCAAGTCAAATAAAATTCGTTACAAGCCTAACTATCTGTATTACAAATTCTGGATACACATTAAGTTTTTTTCCACGGTTTTGGTCGTATCTTGACCATCCAGAAGAGTTGGTGATGAGGTGACATTTTATACACTTTTTCGGGGTCGTTTAACCCCCTAAATCGTGCATTTATGCCCAAAATAGGTATTTAATCGTTCCATTTAAGGTATTTTGCATTTGGAAGACATTTGGAAGAATTACATGTGATTTAGGCTCATTTGGAGAAGAAACAGACAAGACTACGGACCTACACCAACATCACTCAAGATAATGTTCTTAGCAGCTGGAGACGGCGTCACCAATACAACGTGACGCCATCACAATTCAACCCATGACGGCGTCAGAGTTTTGGTGACGGCGTCATAACGTAGCCGACCTAAAGAAACCTTAGAAGATTCTAGATAAAGATGATCATTCGACGTGCGCGTGAAGTACCAAATATTGTTTTGATCATAACTCATTCATACGAATTCAGATTTCGACGATTCAACAGCTCACACGTTCAGAACGAGAAAATCTACAACCACGTGAAAGATGTCATTATGACGGCATCACATGTTATTGGTGACGCTGTCACAAAGGTCGGTTAGGATTTTGCCTATAAATATAACCTCATAACTTTGTTTTTACCAAGCCTCCAACCCTAAGTCCGATTCTAGGGTTTGGGTAGGTGTTTTTCCAGCAACTTAGAAGACTTAATTCATGCCATAAACATCTTGTAATGGTTTGATTATCATATCTATCTTAATTCATGTCTTCAATTCCTTTTGTTGATTATGATTTATATTGCTTGAGTATGCTTGGCTAATTCATCTAGTATTTATTTGGGATTGCATGAACCTTGTCATTAATTGATTAGATCTTGTTGTTTGTGACAGATTCAATGAGTCTAATTGATTATAGTTTATAATTCTTGTTTCCTATTGCTTCTTGTTGATGGATGTGCGTGTTAGGCTCTAGAAAACCAGCTTTTGTCTGTATCGCTGTTGATATGTCTAGGGAAACATGATTGTGTAGAAAGGATACCATCGGGTAACAGTCTTCATACTACCTTGCCCCCTAATATGGTTGATCCACTTTTAATATATTTCACATGCACTTAGTGTACTCCTAGGGGCCAGGTAATAGTCTTCATACTACCTTACTTGTGCGTTGCTCTAGCGGAATACTAAGTAGACGGCGGGTTCGTGTAATTCGTTCATGACTTAGGAAATAATTACACATTACATCTCAAGTGTGACAAAGCAATAGGTATAATCGGATAGCTAGCAAGGAGTAGTGCATCCCAAGTGAATATGCTTCGTTGTATAATTGTCTCCTCATTAGATTAGATTAAAAGTATAACTAGTTAATACAAACCAACTCTCAAAACCATAAGTTTACTTGCTTTCTATAAAACACAAAAATACAAAAATAATCTTCCTTCAACCTTTAGACCTTAGTGAACATTCGATCCAGCCTTCAGAGTTCTATTCCCCTAGAGAATGATAACAACCCCCAAGCCTTGCCTATACTACGCTACAATGATTAGGTACACTGCCTAGGGAGTTATAAAACTTCTTATAGAAGTCCTACGACGACCGCACATCAAACTCTCAAACCTACTAAAATGAGCGTAAGATTAGCCGACCAATCATTCTAATATCCTGTTGGAATAGCTGAAAATATGCTCGTTGAAGTTGGTAAATTCGCTTTCCCTGCCGATTTCGTTATTATCAAAATGGAAGAAGATAGTAAAGTTCCCCTTATCTTAGGAAGACCTTTTCTTCACACTGCCGATGCAGTAATTAGAGTTAAACAAAAGCAACTCAATCTCGGAGTTGGAACTGAATGAATGATCTTTCACATCAATTCTGCTATGAAACATTCATATTCAAATAATGATACATGTTTCAGTATTGACGTCATCGACGAAATCTTAGAAGAAGATTTCGATGCTCTTCTCGACGAAGGTAGTTAAATCCTCCATTCCATTAAAGGAACCATCCTTAAAGAAAAACTCTTTGCTGAATTCGATGAATTCATGGCAATGACTGCCGATGAAAATTCTGAATTCGAATCCGACACCGAAGAACCACCATTTGAAAAAATAACCTTCAATACCGATTACAAAATCAAAACATCTCTTGAAGAACCTCCTACGGATCTTGAACTCAAACCTCTTCCTGATAACCTAGAATATGTATTCTTGGAAGAACCCTCTTTTCTTCCTGTTATCATATCATCTCAGCTTTCTGAAGAAAACAAAAACAAACTTGTATCCGTTCTTAAAAAACACAAGCAAGCCTTTGCTTGGAAAACTACAGACATTCCTGGAATTTGTCCATCTTTCTGTAAACATAAAATTCAACTCCTAGAAGACAAAAAACCGGTTGTTCAAAAACAAAGAAGATTAAACTTAAACATGCAAGAAGTTGTGAAAAAGAAATAGTTAAACTGCTTGATACATGTATCATTTATCCAATCATCGATAGCCCGTGGGTGAGCCCCATTCACTGCGTACCGAAGAAAGGTGGTATCACAGTTGTAACTAACGAAAAAGATAAACTTGTCCCAACAAGAACTGTTACAGGTTGGCGAGTATGTATCGATTATCGCAAACTCAATGAAGCAACTATGAAAGACCATTTTCCTTTGCCATTCATGAACCAAATGTTAGAAAGACTCGCAGGAAATAAATACTTCTGTTTCCTCGAGGGTTTTTCTAGATATTTTCAAATACCAATCGATCCTATGTACCAAGAAAAAACAATGTTCATGATGACATCAAATAACGTCACTTTATTATATCATTTATCCCATCTGTTTTGCCCACTTTTATATAATTATTGCATAATTTAGTACTTATTTGCTTTAAAGTTGATAAATGCAATAATTCAGGAGTGTTTTATGAAGACAAGCTAAAAGGCGCATAAATTGGAGCTAAAACGAAGATATTTGAAGATTGCTGATTTTTGACCAATACGCCGTATCCAACAAAAGAGATACGGCGTATCAGCGCCTGACTTCACAAGAACCTGTCCTTTTGGTATATACGCTTATAGAAGAATGCCTTTCGGTTTATGTAATGCTCCAGCTACTTTCCAAAAGTGCATGCTGGCTATATTTCATGACATGATCGAAAAATCCATCGAAGTATTCATAGATGATTTCTTCGTCTTTGGAAGCTCTTTTGATCACTGCTTGAACAATCTCGATAAAATGCTTCAACGTTGCAAAGATGCACATCTTGTCCTTAACTGGGAAACGTGTCACTTCATGGTAAAAGAAGGAATTGTGCTTAGACACAAGGTATCCGAAGCAGGCCTCGAAGTAGACAAAGCAAAGATCAAGGTAATCTCCAAACTTCCACCCCCACTAATATCAAAGGTATTAGAAGTTTTCTAGGACATGCCGATTTCTATCGAAGATTCATTAAAGATTTCTCAAAAATTGCCCGTCCTCTTACCAAGTTGCTTGAAAAAGATACTCTATTCGAATTCAATGAAGAATGTCACAACGCATTCAAGTTATTAAAAAAGAAACTCACATGTGCTCCTGTGATCGTAAGCCCAAACTGGAATCTTCCGTTTGAAATCATGTGTGATGCAAGTGATTTCATAGTAGGAGCAATCTTAGGTCAAAAAGATGGTAAATTTTTTCACCCATTCTACTTTGCAAGCAAAACTCTCAACGCAGCTCAACAGAACTATACAATTACTGAAAAAGAAGTTATAGCTGTAGTCTTTGCCTTTGACAAAGTCTGATCCTATTTGGTATTATCAAAGATAATCGTGCACACTGATCACTCAGCTCTCAGGCACCTATTCAAGAAACAAGCTGCTAAACCACGCCTTATCCGTTGGATACTGCTCTTATAAGAATTTGACATCAAAATTAAAGATAGAAAAGGTATAGAAAATGTTGTCGCCGACCACTTATCTAGGATTGAAAATGATGAGACAAGTGATGATAGTGAAGTTGACGACAACTTTCCGGGAGAAGCTCTCATGGAAATAAACACTAGAAATGAACCATGGTTCGCAGACTTTGCGTATTATTTGGTAAGTGATATCATACCTAAAGGAATGACGTACCAGCAAAAGAACAAATTTTTCTCCGACCTCAAACACTACTTCTGGGAGGAACCCTACCTTTTCAAAGTATGTTCTGACGGTATGATCAGACGCTGTGTCTTTGGGCCAGAAACCTGAACAATTTTAGATCAATGTCACCACGGACCCACCGGTGGACATTATGAACCAAACACAACAGCTAAAAAAGTCTTAGACTCAGGTTTCTACTGGCCGACCATCATCAAAGAAGCTCATACTCAAGTTCGCCTTTGCGAAGCATGTCAAAAGACAGGAAATATTTCAAAACGTGATGAGATGCACTTAAACATCATGAAGTATGCGAAATTTTTGACATATGAGGTATCAATTTTATGGGACCCTTTTCGAAATCATACAAATTCGAATACATTTTAGTCGCTGTCGACTATGTATCTAAATGGGCCGAAGCACAAGCTCTACCAACAAACGATGCCAGAGTTGTAATTACTTTTCTGAAGAAACTATTCTGCCATTTCGGAATGCCCAAAGCTCTCATAAGTGACAGAGGAAGTCATTTCTGCAACAAGATAATGAAAAAAACCATGAAAATATATGGAGTTAACCACCGATTCTCTACATCGTACCACCCTCAAACAAGTGGTCAAGTTAAAAACACGAACAGAGCTCTCAAAAGAATTCTCGAAAAAACTGTTAAAGACAATCCTGCCATATGGTCAAGAAAACTTGATGACGCTCTGTGGGCTTTTTGTACTGCTTACAAAACACCAACCGGTACAACACCATACAAGCTCGTATACGAGAACTCACCTACATTGAAATTAAACACATGCATACTGGGCCCTAAAAACATTTGTTGTTACAGGCCACAGGACTAAAGCTATAACTGAAGAAGTAAGATTATAAGACTAAAGGAAGTAGGTCACTCTTCTTCTTCGAAAGGAATAACTCAAAAGTAGGAGTCTAGCTAACGACTCTCTTAAAAATTAAGCGCTTCTCGAGAGGAAACCCGTGCTTTATTTAAGTGTGGAAGAGTCCTTTCTCTACTCATTTACTCTATTTTTCTTTTTCTAAAAAAACCCAAAAATATTTTCTTTTTGTGTGCTTTTGTGTGTTTACTTTTATGCAAGTAATATAACTTAAATCTGGAAAATTATGGAGTATGCTCAAGGATAGCTCTTTCACAACTACATTTCTCTATGCCTCAGGAAGTACCGTTTTTCTATAATTTTCCCTATTTTCTAGTTTATCAGTTATCACATTGAGGGCAATGTTCAACTTAAGTGTGGAGGGGAGCTAAAAATAGGATAAAATTATCATTCTCTCATGTGTTGGCCCTGCATAAACTTTTCAGTGATATTTTATGAAAATTTAAAAAGTATATACGCTTTCCTTTTAAATATAAAAATGTTCTTAGTAAGGCAAATCCAATCGGATTGACACTATAACTAGCATAAAACCAGTCCACTAAATTGTGAGAATTTAAAGCCTTAAAAATTTGGTATCCACCTTTGATACCTAAGATAATTGATACCGTTAGCTTGTTCGAGTTAAGGTTTGAATGCAATTGCAAGTATCTCATCCGTCGTTACGGTTGTTTATTTATAATTTATTGCCTTTTCTAGAGCAATCGTATTGGTTGAAAATTATATTTGAGTGAGCTAGTAATTTAGTAGTTCTAGAACTTGTGCTTGATCATCATTTACTAAACCGCAATTAGATTAATTTATAGACAAAATCATATATTATGAGGTGAAATAAATTCCGCAAGCTCCTGTATCTGCAACACTCCCTTTAGTGTTATTCTGCTGAAGAAATCAAAGTTAAAAGCAAGAAGTTCCGTGCCTGCCTTAGTTATAGTTTGGTATAAAAAAATAAAAAAAGAGAAGAGAGAAGGAAATAAAAGTTTAAAGGCTTAAGTTTCGGCATAAGAGATCAGTATATGCTATTCACCCTCATTAGTATCTAGTTCTGCCCCTTTAAGGTTTTGTCTAGGTGGTCACGCCTCATCGGTCATGTTTATGTGTCTTGCACAAGCCTATGGTAGCTATCTAGATTATGTTGACGCATCTGAGTGTCTTCATAATTATAAACCCCATCTGAGTGGCTTGAGTAAATTAAAAATCAAACATGTTCCTTGTGAGGTGCTATGTTATGTGTCTATGCCTGAAAAGTTATCTAAACCAGTAAACACTTGTTAAAATCTAATTTTTCTCCACGTCAAGATAAATGATCTTGTTTTTCTCGCTTTTAATTGCTTGAGGGCAAGCAATTGCTAAGTGTGGAGGAATTTGATAACGCCTTAATAATACATGTTTTTTACGGCGTTATTTAAATATATTTTATCATTTCTCATGAACTTTCAATACTTAATAGCATGAATTATGTACAGGATCACTTAAAGTCATCCCGAGCTCAAAAGGAATAAAGTTCAAGTGTTTACAGTCATCGGAAAGCAAGATAGAGAAAAAAGAAAGGACCAAGGCTGAAAAAGACCCAAAGTACGCTGCACATTTCATTTGTGCGCCGCACTACTTAACGAATCCAAGATTAAAGACTATTTAATAAAGAATGCATTTAATCACCAAGTACGCCGCACATTTTCCAGAATGCGTCGCACTTCCAAGCAGCATTTATGAAAATCCCACCGACTTAGGCAAAGTGAGCCGCACAAATATCAAAGTGCGCCGCACTTCGACCCTAAACTCAGCCTATAAATAGTGGATGAATTTCAAGGCAAAATTATTCCATTCTAACATTAATCATCTATTCCAATCCTCCCTTCATAAACACCATAATATTTTGAAGATTGGAGATCAAACTACAAAAAACAAAGAAGAACATCATTATAGTTTTTGTAAAATAAAGGCTGTACTTTGATTCCATACTTGTTTCGGGTAGAGTTTGATCCATATTCTTACCCGGACATAGTATGTTTCTTGTTATTCTACTTAATTTTGGTATGAACTTTATAGCCATGAGAGGCTAAATCTCACATGACTACTCGATGAAAATAATATAATGAATAAGCGTTTAGTATAATTATGATCTTGTTAACCTTAAGATTATGTTATAATCCTATCATATCCAATCTTATAAACTTTGATTATATACTCACACCAGTATAGGTCGAAAAACCCGTTGTGAACTATATAGTTTTAAAGATTTGTATTTGATCTTTATCATTTGTGGCGAGAAATCCACTTACGTTATTTGATAAACAAAATAGATTTGATATAATAGTAACTAGATTATTTGAGTGACACATTTGATCAAGTTAACTGGACATAAGTCTTAAGTTAAACAAGTAAATTTGTGAAAATGTTTTCTAGATGAGAAAACCCCTTTTATAAATTAAGGTCCTAAGTTTAAGATCGTAATTATCACCATTACTTATGAGTTATATGAATTATCTGAGTAGTCATCTTTCTCATTATTGAATTCAGTTTAGTTTACTTTAAATCTATTAAGTTTTACTTTTCATCTAATTATTCGAACACTACGCAAATCCTTATGAACGACCTGATCTTACCTAAAAAAAGATTATACAACATACGTGGGTTATACTTTTACCCGTGTGTTTCCATATAATAAATCGGTATTTTCAGTCTTATAAATTTAAAGCTTTTGAAACACATCATTGATATTAATATGCTACCGTATTATTTGATTCTAGACTTGATTTTAGTTTTATTTTCACTGAATTTGTACCCCTACTAAATGTGAAACCTAGTATATTAAGACCTAGTTATGTGATTAAAGTAGCTAATGGTAAAAAGATAGAAACTGATAGGATTATCCGTGGGTGCGTTCTAGAATTAGGAGATTCCTTATTTACTATAGATTTGACACCGTTTGGCCACATGAGTTTTGATGTTATTATGGGGATGGATTGGTTATCTCAGCATAAGGCTGAGATAGTTTGCCATGAGAAGGTAGTTCAAATATTGTTGGCAAGTGGCAAAGTACTCCAGGTTCAAGGAGAGCGAAGCGAGGAAAGCCTAAAATCCCTTAGGAGTATAAAGATGGACGATCAAAAATTAGAAGACATCCTTATTGTGCATGACTTCCCTGATGTGTTTCCTGAAGACCTATCGGGATTACCCCCTTTTTGGCAAGTGGAATTTCGCATAGACTTAGTCCCTGGAGCGTCACCGATTGTTAAGTATCCATATCGATTAGCACCTTCAAAAATGCAAGAATTGTCCTAACAACAACAAAAGATGCAAGACAATGGTTTCATTCGACCAAGTCACTCTCCGTAGGAAGCACCTATATTGTTCGTCAAGAAGAAGGACGTTTCATTCCGAATGTGTATAGACTATCAGGAATTGAACAAGCTGGCCATTAAGAACCATTATCCTTCCTCAGGATCGATGATTTATTCGACCAGTTATAAGGCTCATGTTATTTCTCAAAGATAGATCTTTATTTCGGCTATCATCAACTAAGAGTACATGAAGCATATATTCCAAAGATGACATTTAGGATGAGGTATGGACACTTTGAGTTTACGGTTATGCCTTTTGGGTTAACCAACGCACCAACGATTTTCATGGACTTAATGAACCGGGTGTGCAAGCTGTATCTAGACAAGTTTGTCATCATGTTTATTGATGATATCTTGATTTACTTAAAGTATAAGAAGGATCATGAGGTTCATCTGAAGTTAGTTTTGGAGCTGCTCAAGAAGGAGAAGTTATATGCTAAGTTTTCTAAGTGTGAATTTTGGCTACAAGAAATACATTTGCTTGGACATGTAGTAAACGACAACGGCATTCATGTGGATCCCAGTAAGATCGAGGTAGTGAAGAATTGGAAAGCTCCTAAATCATCGTCAAAGATACGGTCGTTCTTAGGATTAGTAGGTTACTACCGATGTTTTATCATGAATTTCTCTAAGATTGCCAAACCTCTCACTTCGATAACACAAAAGAACAAGAAGTTTGAGTGGGGCACAAAACAAGAAGAAGCCTTCTAGACATTGAAGGATAACTTGTGTAATGCTCCAATCCTAATGTTGCCCAATGGAACAGATGACTTTGTGGTTTACTACGACGCGTTAAATCAAGGATTCAGGTGTGTACTTATGCAAAGAGTTAAGGCGATTGCGAACGCATCTCGTCAACTGAAGATTCATGAGAAGAACTACACCACTCACGACTTAGAATTGGGTGCGGTGGTTTTTGCTTTTAAGAACTGGAGGCATTATTTGTATGGGATGAAAAGTGTTATCTACACGGATCATAAGAGTCTTCAATATATATTTGACCAAAAGGAGTTAAGTATGCGCTAGAGGCGATGGATTGAGTTATTTAGTGACTATCCTTGTGAGATTCATTATCACCTGGGAAATGCTAATGTAGTAGCTGATGCCTTAAATAGGAAGGAAATGGTGAAACCGAGACGAGTACGAGCCATGTATATGACTATTCAGTCTGGTGTTAAGAATAAGATATTGGCAACACAAAGTGAGGTGTCCAAGGTAGATAATGCGCCAGCGAAAATGCTGTGTGGCCTGGACCAACAAATGGAACAGAAGGAAGATGGTAGTTGTGACACTCGTGATCAAACTAGGTTAGTTTAACCAATAGTGTTAGCCTAACTAGGTGTTATGTGATTTGAGTTAGTGTGCAAGATTCAATTAGTGCATTTACTATTGTGTGATAAGGTATATAAGTTGCAATTGATATGTGAGAAGTTTCAATTTAGATATTTAGTGTAACACCCCCAAATTGGGTCGCAGCGGAATATGGGTCCGGGGCGTGTTACTTCATAGATCAATCACACAAGATATATATAGAACGACCAAAAA
>BQNB010203697.1:0-10745 GCA_026074375.1 Tanacetum coccineum | reverse complement strand
ACTATAATAAAACAAACTATGAAGAATGAAAATACACATGACACTCCTAATTGCGGGAAAAGTAAATTGGGTTGCCTCCCAAGAAGCGCTTTTCTTTATTAACGAGTCTTATAGCTAGACTCGAAGTCACACGTCCTTACGTGACTTCTCATTCATCATCCATTCCTCCTTCTACTTTAACAGGAGCGGGGTGTTTACTTTTGAAGTTGTTGCTCCTCCATTGGTTGAACTTCATCTCCTTCTTAAGGTGGAGTTTTATCCTTTCTTCCCATTCTAAAACTAGCCTATTTACACTCATGGTAAGGGATATAGGCTCTATGTCGTTCTTAACTCCTTTCTCGATCTTACAGGAGGATTCAGGTACCCTATGGAAACTTATCTTACTCTTTCTAGATCTTAGAGTTATGGTACCTTTGTTAAACTTAATTACGACTTTAGCCGTTGTCAAGAATGGTGTCCCTAAGATGAAAGGCCTTTTTTTGTCTTCCTTAATTTCTAGAATTATGAAGTCCACAGGGTACACATGCTCAGCAACATCAACTAAAACGTCCTTTGCTATTCCTAAAGGGTAGATATACGAGTGACTAGCTAGTGATTGTCTAATGTATGTCTCAGCAGGCCTTTAGTCGGTTAGTTTCATATAGGTGGTGTAGGGCATGATGTTCATGTTGGATCCTTGGTCAACTAGGGCGTTTATGCCTTTTTGGCCTCCAATGTTACAAGGTATTTCAAAGTTTCCTCTGATGTCTTCCTTCCTTATTATCCTTATTCCGAGGATTGCTTTGTAAACCGGCCCCTTAGGTGATATGTTATAGGTTTTCCTTTTTGTTTTTCCAGCACGGACTCTTGATAGAGAGTCATTGAACCTATGATTATCGACAAGCCCTTCTATTAGCTTCTTGTTGATGCCGTGCTTTAAGTAATATTCTACGGGCTGAGAGCTGGGTACTTCTATCATTTCTTCTTCTTCAGCCATTTTGATTGGTTCGCATTCAGCTTTGTTATTCATTTTAACTTCCTTCACCGGTATTTTTATTTTAGTGGGCATTTCATTGTTGCCGGGTGTCACATCCATCTTGTCACTTCTTTCTTCCTTTTCTCTTGCAAGGGAGATAGAGTTTACGTTCTTGGTGACGGGGATTGTGGCTTCTTCCCTTATCAATACTTTCTCAGGGGTTCTGTTGGTCGTGAGTTCCTTGAGAAGTCTGAACATTTCAATCATCCTGCCATTGATCTCCTCGCGTTGCTTGAAAATGGCGTTCTCAAATCTTTCCATTCTTTCGTTGTTCGCTGCCATGTAGTCCCTTACTCGAGCCTCGAATGTAGTTCATAATGCTTGTGGTTGAGGGCTTGGACCTGTACGTTCATGAAAAGCGCAGGAGTTTAGTATTGGTGATTCATTTTGATTTTTTGGGTGAGAGCTCGAATGGGTAACATTGACATAATCTTGAGGGTTGTGTGTTAAGCTTGATAGGGGTGCCGGTCGTGACCCTTTTAGTAAGAAGTTAATATGATCTTCAAGCTCAAGAAGTCTTCGGTCGGGTGTTTTTGTGATACCTTAAGGTGTAGTGATAGCCTTGACCAGTTTAACGAGTTCCTTTGTGTCATCCCAACCTTCATGGTCATAGTGGGCGAGGTTCTCAATGATTTCCTAAGATTCGTCTGCAATCTTATTATGGAGTTTGCTGCCGGTGGCGCGGTCAATCTCGCACTTAAGAAGAAAGGAGACATGATCATAAAAAATTTAGATTTGAAGCCAATGATCGATGCCATGATGAGGGACTTTTTGAAGTAAGTCCATGCTTCAGATAAAGACTCTCCATGATGTTGTTGGAACATCAGGATATCATTGCGGAGTTTTTTGGTCCTTCCCAGTAGAAAGAATTGAGCAAGGAATCGGGTAGTAAGATCCTCCCATGTGGTGATGGATCCTGCAGGAAGGCGTTCAAGTCAATTGCTAGCTTGATCGCGAAGGGAAAATTGAAATAAATGTATTCTTTCTCTATTGTCACCATCAAGGTCAAGCGAGTCCAAAAGCTTAAGGAAATCCTTGAGGTGTTGGTTTGAATCCTCAGATCGAAGTCCGTGGAATGAACATCCATTTTGCACCAACCGGATGGTGTCGGATCGAAGAAGTACCACGTTGTTCCCCGCGAGGAGCTTAATGGTATTCCTATAGCCCTCGTGGCTTGGTTTGGAGTAGTCTCCTAGAGTATGAATAGGATTCTCGTCTCCCATGGTGGTTGACGAGAATGGGTTACGAAACAGATAGCACAAAGAAAAGATAGACTACAAGAAAGCTAATATGCGGAATTAAAGTCTTACTTAAAAGGATTCAAGTAAGTAGAACTAAGCTAAACTATGATCAGAACCTAAATATTCCTAAGGCGGCGGCGTCAAAAACTTGATGCGGTCATCATTAGACTTCTACACGAAGTTTTACAACTCCCTAGGCATAGCACCTAATCGTTGTAGTAGTAGTATAGGCAAGACTCGAGGGGTTGTTATCGTTCACTTGGGGAATAGGTTGGGAAGGATTGATCACAGTCTAACAGAATTTTAAGGGTTGAGAGAAGATTATTTTTTTTATTTTTATGTTTTATGGAAAGCAAGTAAATCATATATTTGAGAGGGGGTTTGGTTTTAGCTATTAAACTAAATATTAACTACGCTACTAGTGATAACAATATAATAAAAGACTGTGTTTATTTAATCATGTATTACTCCCTAGATTACTTCTCCTAGTGTTGTTGCTTTGTCACACTTGTGATGATCTGTGTAATTATTTCCTAAGTCATGAACGAATTACACAAACCCGCCGTATATTTAATATTCTATTAAGGCAACGCACAAGTAAGGTAGTATGAAGACTATTTCAAGGCCTAAGAGTATATTAAATGCATGTGAAATATATTAAGAGTGGATCAACCATATAAGGGGCAAGGTAGTATGAAGACTGTTACCCGATGGTATCCTTTCTACAAAATCATGTTTCCCTAGACATATCAACAACGATGCAAACAAAAGCTGGTTTTCTAAAGCCTAACATGCACATCCATCACAAGAAGCAATTTCACTAAGATCTACATTCTAGGTTTCATACAATCATAAATGAACACAATAGAAGGTTTAGACAAGCAAGTTAAAGATAAAGCAAGAACAAATAAGAATCACACAACAAGACATACTGAATGAGTAAGATAGTCTTACTTGATTAAAACATGAATTGAAGGAAGTACAATAGGGTTTTAAGGCCCTAAAATCATCCCTAACAACTGCTAAACGAACTAGGGTTCGCCCCTTTCTTTTACTCTAAAGTTACACACTAATAACCCTAAAAACAGATTTGTATATATAGATAAGTCGCTGTGAAGGCGTCGCGTTTTAATCGTGACGCCGTCATGAGTAGAATCTTCTAGATCTGCGTGCGTATCGGTGCGTGCTGACGCCGTCATGAAATGTTGTGACGCCGTCACTAAGTGGGTTGTGACGGCGTCGTGTAGAGTTGGTGACGCCGTCTCCAGGCTCTATGAGCACAAATCTTCAAGAGTCTTGGTGTTGGTCAGTAGTCTTGTCTTCTTGAGAGAATGTGTGTATGCCGTAGATCTCATCCGTTTCTTCATCTTCTTCCAAAGGAGCACCAGTCACGTTAAATCTTGCTAAATGCCTTCCAAATGGTGAAATACCTTAAAAGAACGATTAAGTACCTATTTGTGGGTATAAAGGCATGATTATAAGAGGCTAAACGACCTCGTAAAAATAGTATAAAATTACACCGTCATCAAAGACCGTAGTCTAGAAAGGTTAGAAGAGGTATCTCTTTTTATAAAATGACACCTCATCAAAGACCTAGTCTAAGAAGGTTGAAGGGTTCTCTTTTGAGAGGTTTGGTTAAGATATCGGCTATGTTGTCCTCGGAGGAGACCTTCTCAATTGAGATGTTTCCTTTTTGGACATTGTCATGAAGGAATTTATGTCGGATTTCTATATGTTTGGTATGGGAATAGAGAACGGGGTTCTTACTTAGGTCGATGGCACCTTTATTTTCACAAAGGACGAATATGTCATCTAATTTTATGTCATAGTCAACTAGAGCTTGTTTCATCCACAAAGCTTGTTGGAAAGCTTTTCTGGCGGAGACGTATTCGGCTTCGACCATGATGTGTGGCAACATCCCATGAATGTGCACACACCGCTTGTACTTCTTTGATCGATATAGTCTCCCGCATGATCAGAATTGATGTAAACAATGGTTTCCACACCGGTTCCTTTAGGATACCATAAACCTAAATGTGTTGCTCCTTTAATATATCTAAAAATTCTTTTTACTGCTTCACGGTGAGAGGTTTGGGGATCTTCTTGAAATGGTACGCATAGACAAACACTAAACATGATGTTCGGCCGACTAGCCGTTAGGTAGAGAAGACTACCAATCATGCCATGATAATTTGTGTCATCAATGGATTCCCCGTCTTCATCCTGGGTGAGTTTGGTTTCGGATGACATAGGAGTTTTGATCAGTTTGGAGTCTTCTAGACTGAATTTCTTAAGCATTTCCTTGATGTATTTGGATTGGTTGAAAAAGATGCCATCTTCTAGTTGCTTGCTTTGTAAACCAAGGAAGAAATTCAATTCACCCATCATGCTCATCTCAAACTCGTCATGCATGATTTTGGAAAAATCATCGCATAGATCTTGACAAGTTGATCCGAAGATGATGTCGTCACGTAAATTTGGACAATGATGATATGTGAATCTCTTTTCTTGGTAAACAAAGTGTTATCTAGCAGGCCCATGGTGTACTTATGGTCAAGGAGAAAGGCCTTGAGTCTATCGTACCAAGCTTTGGGTGCTTGTTTAAAACCATAAAGAGCCTTTTTGAGTTTGAAGACATGGTTGGGTTTTTCGAAATTAACAAAGCCGGGTGGTTGAGTGACATGGACTTCTTCGTTTATAAAACCGTTTAAGAAAGCACTTTTGACATCCATTTGAAAAAGCTTGAAGTCATGTCCACAAGCATAAGCAAGAAGGATTCTTATAGATTCTAGTCTTGCTACGGGAGCATAGGTTTCAACGAAATATATTCCTTCTTGTTGGTTGTATCCTTATACAACTAGTCTAGCTTTGTTTTGGGATACGATGCCATTTTCATCTAATTTATTTGTTAGAAACACATAAAAGTGTTGATAACATGGCCATTTATCAAAGATTAATAAAATAGGGATTAAGTAGTGAAAATAGGAAGGACTAGCATGTAATAAGTACTTTACCCTAATTGCCTCCAAGTCCTTTCTTCTTACCTATAAAAGGAAGGCTTAGGAAATCTTTTAGGGTGGTTGATGTTTCTCTCTCTAATCTAATATTTCTTTCTTTCTCTCCTCATCTCCATATCCTCTCACGTCACCCCCATCTCTTTACTCTCTAAAACTTTCTTGTGTAGTACTTTGTATGTTATATTGATTATGTATCTATTGGTATCAATTGCCATGAGATGATTTTAAGTGCTTTTCATGAAGAAAGTTATCATTTTCTGAAGACTTTATAAAACTTGAAGACTATGAAGACTATGAAGACAAGTTCTTGAAGACAAAGCTTGAAAATTTAAAGAAAGTTGTAATTTTTAGAGTTTTCGGAAGATAAAGTCTTGAACTTCTGCAATTTACTTTGCAAAAGTCACTCAAAAACGTGTAATCCACGTCGAGTTTGAAGTCTTTTGCGGTTTTCATAATAAAGTTTCAAACTTTTGCATAAAGTTTCAAACTTTTTAGTTTTCTTGCAAAAAGATTCAACCTTTAAGCAAGAAATATCACCGGAAACAACTCGGAGCCACCACCGGAAAATTCTAGCTGAACCACCTAGGATCGGTCACCTTCTTTCAACCGAACCTAGGCTCAGCCGAACCACTACAGTCGGTCACAACCCCCTAGCCGAACCACCTTCCAACCGAACCTCCTGGATTGCCTGCCTTCACCCAACCGAACCTCCAAACCCGGACCGAGACTAAGTTAAAACCTAATCCCTAGTTTTATAAATTAGGGTTTTGGATTTTAGGGATTTAAAAAGGTTTTTTATTTTATTAGTAAATAATAAAGTGGAATTAGGGTTTGTAGTAAGGTTGTTAGGATCGGGATCTTACCTAGGATTATTTTTCACTATGCAAGATCATAATCATAGGATCGGATCGGGATCGTAAGATCCTATGAAAACATATATATTTGTGTATAAGGTTATTTTTATATATTTCTATATGTTTTTATATAATATTTTATATGATGGGCATTTACATATATCCCAAAAACACTTTAATATTTACACATTTTGTCAAAACATTCTTTAATAGCGTTGTACATCATGCATTGATAACTTGTGTTTTGAAGAAATATTTAATTTTTCAAGTTTTATTGGATATATATGAAATTATCAAATTCCCCCTTATATGATAAATGAATCTAAATGGATAATAAAAGAAAAAGTTCTATGTTCAAGTACCATGGTAGTGGAACGTTGGATATATTGTAATACATACTTGCACAAAGTTCATTCATGTTTCAATCGATAAATGAATTATTTGGAAACAAAAAAGATACCAATACATGCACTTATTTCATGTTTCAATCATTAAACGATTATATATAGAAAAGAAATATGAAACGGTCTTAATGAAATTTTATAAACCTTAGCCTAAATTACCAAAAGTCCAAAATAATGTCATTCAACGATCCTACGATCCGATCCGATCCTATCTACGATCCTACGATCCTAAATGATCCTACTTGAATTGCAAACTTGTTACGATCCTGATCGTTTTTTGTGTGTGGGATCGTAGGATCGTACGATCCTACGATCAGGATCGCGATTTTGACAACCTTGGTTTGTAGTGGATAATAAATGTGGAAAAGGTATTTTTGGAAGTTAGTGATTAATTAAGTTTATTTGGTAAGGTATATATAGGGTTTTTTAAGTTAAAAAGGTTTAAACTTTAAGGTTTTTATATAAACTACATTGATAAAGTTATAATCTTTTGACTCGGTTTGTGTTTAAAATACAATCTTTCAATAAACTTTCATAAAAACAACTCTTCTTCTCGTCAACACAATCCTTAAATATCAATTCATACAAAGACTACCCCAATCAAATTCACACTAGCTACAATGGCAGAAAACATTATTGCCACAGGTTTTGAAACTCGTCCCCCGATGCTAGAAAAATGCATGTATGATAGCTGGAAGACCCGGATTATTCTCTATATTTGAGGCAAAGGGTACAATGAAATGTTAAAAGACTTGATCAACAACGGTCCTTATCAACTCAAACCAGAGATTACTATTAAAGACATAAATGGCGTTACTGACATCCGTCTTCCTCAAAGTGTTGAAGACCTTGTTGGACAAGAAAAGTTACATTATGACAGTGAAATCAAAGGTGTTAATATACTTCTTCTTGGATTGCCATATGACATCTACATTCTCATCAACCACTATCAAACTACAAAGGAAATATAGGATCACGTCAAAGAACTTATGGAAGGCACATAGATGACCAAGCAAGAACGTGAGTCAATGCTATATGATGAATTTGATAAATTCACATCTAAGCCTAGAGAACAATCCACTCATACTATCTGAGATATGCTAAATTGATCAATGACATGAAAATGATCCCATCTCTATGTCAAACATACAAAGTAACACGAAGTTTGTGAATCATCTTTAACCTGAGTGGAGTAGGTTTGTCACAGCAGCTAAACAAGCAAGAGATCTTCACAGTGTGAACTTTGATCAGTTGTATGCTTTCCTCAAACACAATGAAAAAGATGCTAAAGAAGTTTGAGATATGAGACAACGATTCCCAGAACCACTTGATTTGCTGGCCAATACCTATAACCCACCTCCCTCATACAACTCTCAGTAGATACAGTATCAAACTTAACCATCTGAAGTTTATCATCCATATCAACACTACTAATCAAACACTCCAATAACCCAACAACTTATTCAGTCACCTCCACTTCAGAGCTATGCACCTACAGTTGTTCAACAACCACTAATATTTCAACCTGATACCGGATTTGTCGCACCTACCTTTCTTCCAACAGATGATCCAATAGCCAGTCTCAACAAAGCTATGATCTTCTTGAGTTCTGCTTATAGCTTAATATATCCTCCCACAAATAACCAACTACGAACTTCGTCTAATCCAAGAACTCAAGCTACAATTCAAAACGGCCAAATAACGGTTCAGAATGTTCAAGGTAGACAGTCTCAAGGTTATGCAGGCAATGTTGGAAATAATCAAGCTTCAGGAACAAGGGTTGTTAATCCAGTTGGAAATGAAGGGGCAAATCAACCAATGGTAATCAGATGTTATAACTGCAATGGTAAAGGTCATATTGCTAAGCAGTGTGCTGCAAAGAAGAGGGTGAAAGATTCTGAATGGTCTAAGGATAAGATGCTACTTGCTCAAGCACAAGAAGCAAGAGTTTTATTGAATGATAAGCGACAAGATTTCTTAGCTGACAGTTTAAAAGAAACCAATAACTGTGATGATCTCTAGTTATAAGCTACAACAAATTTTAAGGCAGACCACATTGATACATATGACTCAGACTATGATGATGAAGCTACAACAAATGCAATCTTCATGGTGAGTTTATCTCCTGTTGGTTATGTCAATGATGACATGGTTGAACCACGTTATGATTTTGCATACTCTCTGAGGTACCTTATTACGACACTTATGTTAGCCTCAAAATATTGAGTCGAACAATGGAAGTTCCTTCATAACTATATTAGGTCTCGGTCACTAAATTAATATACATTGTAATAGGCTAGACGGGTAATACGGCGCTCTTGATTAGTATCTAATGGTCAATGTGTATAGGGCGAAAGCACCAAGTTTTTTTTTTTTTTTTTTTTTTTTTTTTTTTTTGGTTTTTTTTTTTTTTTTTTTTTTTTTTTTTTCTTTTTTTTTTTTTAGTTTTTTTTTTTTTTTTTTTTGTTTTTTTTTTTTTTTTTTTTTTTTTTTTTTTTTTTTTTTTTTTTGTAAACCTGAGCCCCTGCAGTAGAAATTACTTAAGGCAGGCAAGCCTTTTAGTCTTACTCATATAATACCACCTCTCCAAGGATAGAGTGGTGTTGGTTCTATTATATATTGCTTTAACACTCTTTGCTAGAATTTAACATTCCATTTTTTTCCTCTCTTGACTTTCTCTCACTACTTTCTCTCTCTACAAATCTTCTCACCTCCTAGCTTATTTTCTTGTTAATCTTAATGAAGTGAAGTGATTATTGGGTGACTGACATTTGGTATCAAGAGCCTCGGGTGTTTAGTGTTTGATTTGTGGATTAAATACAAATTTTGTGTCTTATTTTTTTCTCTCTTTAGTTCAAACTAAAACGCAAAGAAAAAACAATGGTTTGATTTTTATTTCGTGGCTTATGTTGTTAAAAGTGTGGTACTTTCATGCTTAAAACAAACCCTTATATCATTTATTGTGGTTCTACAATTCATTTTGTGGCCTAGATAAAAGATTGAAGATTTTTTTCTTGGTTGCGGTTTGCATATTATCTAGTATTCTTGGCTGCATTTTGGCATAGATTGTTGCGTTTTGGTGCTTTAAGACAAGAAAAGTACGATTGTGAAAACGACTTGTGGTCTAATTTTGTTTGTTAGCCAAGAAACAAAAAATTTGTACCTCTGCGGTTTGTCTTCATTTATTGCGTTTTGTGTAGAATCGTTGCGTTTTGTCCCCAACAGGTTAAGATTTGCTCAAGAAATCTTGCGTTTTGATGCTCCAAGACTCGTTGCGATTTGCTTAAAGAAATCTTGCGATTTGCTTAAAGAAATCTTGCGATTTGCTCAATAAATCTTGTGTTTTGATGCTCCAAGAAAGTTGCGATTTGCCTAGAGGTTTCATTGCGTTTTGTTCAAAACCAAGTTGCGTTTTGCCTAGAGGTTTCATTGCTTTTTGTTCAAGACCAAGTTGCGTTTTGCCTAGAGGTTTCATTGCATTTTTTTCAAGACTAAGTTGCGTTCTGCCTAGAGCTAATATTTCGTTTTGCCCGTGAGTCTCAATTGCGTTTTGCCTCACATTTGGGATTGCGTTTTGAAAGACTTAGCAATTTACAACAAACCTCAAGGAATAATTAAACGAACTTTGGACTTTAACTTGGACTTTAAAGGACAATTAGTTCACAACAAACATAATCAACAAACTTTAACAACAACAATTAACTTTTCACGGTTTTCACTCGATTTTGTAAAATCCCGCGAAAGAATTCAATTTCTCGGTTTAAATCTTTGACTTGTAAAATCCCATGGAAATTAATTACTTTCAATTAATCACATATTCAATCACAACACTTCATAACACTTAAGATCCTTCAATCATTTTTCACTTCATAATTCTTTAATCATTCATCATGACAACTCCAATTGTAACTTCCACAACCGACAGTCAAATGCATAACAACATAATGGCAGCAGGATCAAGGGATCGTCCACCAATGCTTGCAACAAGACGATATGCACAATGGCGATCACGGTTCTTACGATACATTGATACAAGACCAAATGGTGATGGGTTACGGAAGTGCATTCTTAAAGGTCCTTACACTCCAACGATTGTCACAACACCAGATGTTCCTGCAACTAAGGATTCTCTAGCAGTTCCTGAACAAACAACAGTCAAGACAGTTATGAATATGACTCCTGAAAACAGAGCTCATTTTGAATCAGAAAAAGAA
>BQNB010203696.1:0-10745 GCA_026074375.1 Tanacetum coccineum | reverse complement strand
GGGTAAAATGTAGGTGTGATCAGAAGTAGAAGTAGTTGGTGTTTGAAGAAGAAATATCATGGTGCTTCGTTAATTGTTTCGAGCATAGCTTGATCGGGTATGTAAAATAGAAGAAGAATCACCAACTGATCCCTTGCTGATCCAAGGTAGTCGACCGCTGAACCCTCTTGGTGAGCCGACTTTTTTATCAGAACCCGCTGACCATGACTCTCCTCTGGTCAAGACCTCTAGACAAGACCTCTGGTCAAGACAATCATCTGGTTAGCGACCTCTGGTCAGCGAACGTTGCTGAATCTGAACCAGGTACCCAATTGTTGCTAAACTTTCTTGTTGCTAAACTTTCAGAGACTATTTTTGTACGTGAACCTGATAAAAGGTTAAGTGATCTTAAATGTTTAGTCTTCTAGTATGTTGTAACTACAAAAACAAGTTGGTAAACTTAAAGTTTAGATTAATCCAAGTAAAATCGAAACAGAAAAAGGAAGAATCTCCTTGCCTTACGGCTAAAGCATCACAATCCAGGAACAGGATAGCCATAGAGCTGAAAGTTCAAGTGACGGTTTAACCACCGCACCAAAAATGGTAATCAATTCACCATGCCTAAACAGCAAGAAAGAATTGGCTATTCCGGAGCAAACGACTACCGGTAAAGAATCAACAAATCCGTTGATGGCTGATAGTTTGCCAAAAACTATAATGCCAACTAAGTTGGTCAAGCCACAAGGTTTCAACTTGAGGCCAAACATGGGTATTCAAACACCCATAACAACTAAGGATCAAACCTTAGTGTCGAAGCAATTCGATCAAGGGATTTAATCCCTAAAAATGGTGAAAAAATATCAGTGTATAAAGCCTTCAAAAATTGCTAACTCCATGTGCATTTTTTGAGGGGGAGAAATACACACTGATAAGAACTTCAATGCTAAACCTTTCATCACAGCACAAATCCTCTCACTCTGAACTTCAATGCTAAACCTTTCATCACATCATAAATCCTCTCTCTCATAACAAAAAACACAAATAAAAAAACCAAAATCAATATCTAGATTCAACACTCACAAAAATCCATCACATGCATATACGGGTATCTGGTGAATGTATGAAGCATGTAATGATGAAGCTGAGTTAACGCTGAATATAAATAATCATGGAAAATGGGCAGAAGCTCAAGGCCTAATGCATCTCTCAGTGAATGCATCTTCAGTGAGTATCATTGTCTGTTGTCTTGGATATATGAGGTTGTTTAGTTGTAAGAAAGGATGAGATGGTTTTGGAGGGAAGGGGTGAAACTGATTTAAATCAGTCATGAAGTGAACAAGTGTTCTGGGATTATTATGTATTTGGGTTGTTTGTATTTATCAGTGAATATTCCAGGTAGTGTCTGATCACCACAGTTTGAAACGAGCCCTGAAACACAAACTTAACCTAAGGAGCTGAACCAAAGTCAGCATACCCCAAGATGGTCATCTTCAAGGTTCTTCATCAGAGACTAAAAAGTTGGGGACAAAAAGCATTGAACTAGTGAAGATGAGCATCATGTCTGAACATATGTTCAACAACATCAACAACAAATGATCAGAATGTTTTATCTTTTATGTCTCTTTGTTGTAACTTAGTATGTAAGAAGAAGCCTTTATGCTCACTTACTGCTAATTGACTTAGGCTATATTTCTATCCAAATAGGGGGAGATTGTTGGGCCAATTCAGTGCCTAATTGTCCCTTGTACAAGATTTGTATGAAATATATCCTAAGTAGAAAACAAGGTCCCGCTGAACGTTAATATTCGCGAGTCAACCTCAAGATGTACCTGCAGAGAACTAAAGAAAGTCTCATCATAACCTGAGGCGGACCTTAGCGAGTGAAGAAAGAACCAATATCAGGATGATGGAGTCAGTGAGTATTGGTAAATGGCTTACTGACTCCCGAAGACCATCTCTGAATGAAGATCTGAACATATTGGCGGGAACTTCCTAAAAGCAAAAAGCAAGCTCAGACAAAAGGTACAAGTGGGGGCTTGTACTTTATTGAAGGTTGCTTAAAGGAGACAGCAAAAAGTACAAGAGTTGGTTCTTGACTTAATGAAGCTTCAACATTCCCACTATATATATGTTTACTTCCTTGCAAATAATAGTTAAGGATTGCTTAGACAGAAAGACACACAATGTATTATCTAAGTGGTAGGGTTTCTCCTCCCATTGTTTCAAAGCAAAGCTATGAACACAGAGAGTTATAGATTGTACATTCAATATCCTGGTTGTTTAGTTCCGCACAACTACCGAGTGCACTTGTAAATCATAAATTCATTCTAATAAGATTTATAAAGCATTGAAAAGTACAAATGGTGTTATTTGTTAGCCAAATGGGTCTCATGGTCAATATATCAGATATTGCATGATTGTCCAGGACCAACATTTACGTGTCACCCCCCCCAAAATATCGCAGCGGAAGATAACGGGGCATGACTTCATAACACAAAGTCACAAGTTATATCGAACGACCTCTATATGAGTCGTTTGAAAAATACACGTTCAATTTAAGAAATTAAGTTTTACAAAGACATGTTTCCAAGAGTTCACAAAATATAAAGAATTTAGGTTTTACAATCGGAAAGCAATTATGCCATAAATCTACGTCATGTGAAACCATTAAATGGTAACTCTAGTGGATGCTAAAACAAGTACATCTGAGGTACTGCAATTAATGGACCTGAGGAATATCATGCTAAAACGGTCAACAAAATTGGTTAGTTCATAAGTATATGTAAACTTAACGAGGTACCACAAGACTTTCACGTAATTATTATAACACAAACAATATCCAAAAAAGTATTACTATTGCACTAAGCTCATGACACCGAAGCCTTAACCGACGTTTACGTTGTTACAAGTTGTTGCAGGTAGGTGTCTAACCTAAGATCACCTAGAATTCGATGTTTTGCCAAAACACCCAAGTACTCCTCAAATGAAAAAGCGTTATGCGTATGTTCGACCGATGAGAATTATCAAACCTAGACGGGGGTGTCAACCCCAATAGATCTATTCACAACATTCATGCTTACACAAAGTAATTAACGGTTCATAATATTGGAGACTTAATGGCCTTGGTAACTTAGACAATACGTAAAAGTTTAAAGTACTTGTGTCCATAAGTAAAACTGTAACACCCTCAAATCTGAGTATGCAGCGGAATGTTGAATATCCGAAGGCGTTACATTATTGGGTCAATAGCACAAGATCTGAGAACGACTACTAAACATGTCGTTTGAAAAAGATACATTGGATTAACAAAATACTTGTTTGTTACATAAGCTCATGGCTTCAAATTGTTCAACAATATAGATAAAGATTCTGGTTTATAACAATTGTCCCCAAAGTGTAATAAGACCCTAAATCTTAAGTGTTGACTCTTCAATTATTGACTCCCAATGTATCATCGCACCTCGTGCCTTATTGACCTGAAAAACATGCTTAAAACGTCAACATAAAGTTGGTGAATTCATAGGTTTATGTAAATCGATTGTAGGACCGCAAGATTTCCAAGTGTATGATTAAGCAACAAATGCAAACATCATAAAAAGTAATTACGTTTTCCTAAGCTCATGACACCGAAGCTCGACATATATGGATGCAAATATAAATTTGCCAACAGGTGTCCGTGAATGATGTGCTAACCCCGCAACATCCCAGATTCGACATGGTATGCGTTCGTTCCCAGTGATAGCTAGTCACCCGAACGGGGATTGTCAATCCCTAATAGATCTATCCATAACATTCGCGCCCACACAATGTAATTCCCAATCACATCTATGCAATTAACAGTTCATGATCATGGACATAATGGGTTATGGTAACTTAGGCAAACACGTAATCATGGTATAAAATGTACACTTGCGTCCAAGAAATGAAGTATGATAAGTAAAATATATATGAAATGATTTGTATGAGATTATTACAAATATTGGTGGTGATTGAAAGATCAAGACGTGCACAAACTAACCCAAATACACTAGAAAACCTTAATTTTTTATTACCTAAACCCTAATCTTGTAAAACCTTTAAACTAAAACTTGAAATCCTTGCTTGTATGCCCTTAGATCAGCTGAATATAAGAGAGAAAAGAGGGAGAGTTGTGTGTTTGAAAGTGTGAAGTAAAACTAGTCACATGAGTCTTCCTTTTATAAATGTATTTAAGGTAAGGTCAAATGGTGTTTAGGAGTCACAAGATGGTGTTAAGCTCAATAAATCAAAGCATTTGGAGACTTGTGGTATGCCTTGTGTCGTTCAAGGTGGAAAGGAAGAGGAGAGGAGAGGACTTTGCATGCTTACTAGGTATAAGAGCTTGTATATGAAGGGTAATGGTGGTTTACTAAGTAAGAAGGCAATTGTTGGTTATTCCACTTAAGGGGGGCTGATTTCTAGAAGTAAAAAGAGGGGAAAAACGTTTTTGAAAGTGGTAAATACTAGTAGAAATAATACATCAAAGGTGGTAAGGGTATTTATTAGGTATGTTGTGCATGCATGTATGTAATATAATGCAAGTCTTAAAGACTTACGTAAAAGTTGTAAAACCAAATGCATATGACTTGTAAATCATGCTCATGGGAATAGTACTGTACTAGTTAAACGTAGACTAAACTTAGTCTAGAGTCAGTATACGTTAAAATTGTTTCTCGTTGTACGCGAGATAACCTAACCGGTTATACGTTAATTCAAGTATGTATGTATTCAAAGTAAAACATCCAAGTTAATAGTTAAATATTAACCTGAAAAAAATGTCAGTTGTCACATTACGTCTCATGTCTTGTTTTTCCTTACTCACCGAATTGTTTATTTAGCTATGAAAACCTAAAAAAATTAAATGCATTTCACTATTTATTATCATGATGTTTAAACATCAAAAATTTTATTATGCTATCTTATGAATTCGTGTATGATATTCAATAGATATGTATAAGTGTATAACGTTATGACCTGTCAACGCCCATTAGCAAGACAAGATACTCTTGTGGGATCTTACGATCTTGATCTTGCAAAGACAAAAACGATTTTAGGTAGGATCTCAATCCTGCCTCATTGAACTTTATTTTCAAGAAATTCTTAATGTATTTTGTGTTGTAATCGAGAAAGATTTCTAAGGTGATTGTTGCAATTTCTCTTTGGTGAAAGTAATCATACTTCATTTAACAAGTAAATGGACGAGGGTCCCTCGGATAACACGAGCTTTTTTTACTCATATGTACGCAGTCTCACTACGTTAATCCCGATATCCTTTCCGATTTTTCCTTGGTCACTTTCAAATGTTCATACATACCGAATTTTGAATCTTTGACCTCTCATAAGGAAACCAAGGACATTACCACTTGGGTATTTGGTGGAGGTTTTTTGGTTTTTGACAAATGGGTAAATAGATGAGGTTTTCGTCATTCATGTTACCCAGGAAGAGCAAATCTTTTTAACTCAGATGCATGTGAGTTAAATGTAACCTCATCACCTTTTTCGATCCTTCCTTGGCCACTCCTGAATATGAACATCTAACAAAGCCTGAATCACCGACCTCTAGTAAAGAAACCAATGATCAAACCGCTATGCCAGGCCAATTAAAGATGATTGATCTACACACTTCATTTAACTTTGCTAAATACTTTCGACACCTTTGAGATGTAAAGACGTTCTCTTAGTTTGATGTTTGGAATATGCTTCTTATGACCATTTATTTTTACCCAAACTTTAACACGTGATGGTTATGCATATATAGATGCTTATTGGTTTATTGTATTAGCTTATCCAAAAGAACTACATAAGCTGAAGGTAACAATGGTGGTGTTGACCGTCGCCATGTCAAGATTCATACTATTTACGTATATATCACTCAAACATGCAAGGCCGCAACACACACACACACACACACACACACACACACAAACGACTCTTTTCTTTTTTTCATCCGATAGGTCTGCACCATGAATTCTCCTTTATTTTCTCCTTCAATCAAAGGAATACCGCAATAACATAACCATGTAATACTTGCAACAGATCATAACCTACTAACTGTAAGGTGGTGTTTGTTTTTTCAGAATTGCCTCTTAACAGCATCTTAGGTGCTGTTTGTTTATTAAGAGGCTCTAAATTTGAATCTGATTCGCACATCTGAATCTGAATATTCGGTAGAAAAGTCTGAATCTGATTTCCATCTGAATCTGAATAAGTGGTTGAGAAATCTGAATCTGAATGGAATAAAACTGTTTGTTTTGGTAAAAATGGTCTAGAATGTTGTTTAAATTTATATGATTATACAATTTAAATATAAAACGATTACATTCGCACAAGAAATAAACTTCATTAAATAAAAAAAAAAACCAAATTTTATAATATAATCAATTTAAATGTTTGGAATATGGAACTTCTTAAACGATAAACTAAATGGATCGCAGTTAAATTGAGATGTACGAGTCCGAAACCCGTACCATATCAATTTTGAAACCCCACCAAAATATGAGTTTACACCTATTATTTTATCCACTCTTTAATCTAACAAAACATATTTAAATGATTTATTAATCTTTTAAAAAATACACAACAGATAAAGTGAAACAAAGAAAAAAAAAAAAAATCAAGAAAATGAAAAAAAAAAAAATAAAAAAAAAATCATAACAAAAGTAGAAAAAAAATAAAAAAAGAAATCAAATTAAGAAAAAAATACATTAAAAGGGTAGGTGTTTAAGACACCACCTCTCCACATGTATTCAGTAAGAAGGTTGTTCCTCTTAAATGCCTCTTAAAGATCAAAACAAGAAAAACAAACGTTTATTAAAACAACTGCTTTGGCTCTTAAGACTTGATCAGAGAAAAACAAACGTTTTTAACACTGCTTGGCTCTTACTGCCTCTGAATGACTTGAAAAAAAACAAACAGTCTTAATGACCCAAATGTCTGACCGCGTCTGAATGAGTTAGATTAAGGGTGTGTTTGTTTCATTAAGATGTTTTGGGTCTGAATCTGACTACCGCATCTTACTCATAAGAGGTGGTTCTAAAGTCTGAATCTGAATGAAATAATGTTGTTTGTTTTTTTTACAATTGTTTGAATGATTTTAGTTGTCCGTATTTTTTAAATACATATTAAACCATAACAATGCGGTAAATAATTACTTGTGTAAACATCAAATAAAATATTTTTATTATAAATTTAACACAATAATAAACCATTAAATAAATTATCTTAATACATATACACGATTTATGTATCACACTTTCTCAACAAACATTGTTACGTTTAATTCACATTTTCTCGATTTCTTGAAAAAAAAAGCTTTGAAACTAATTCGACGAACCTAACAATGTTTACGCAGTTTGACCCGGTCGGTTGAGCCGGTTCCAATCGAAAAATAAATCAAATTAAACCGGGTATTATTTATTCGAAACACGATTGAACGGTGACACAATAGCTCGACCAGATTGAATAAAGACCCCGATTTTCATAACGTTATATAATTTAAACCCAACTTTATAACTCAATATAAAGTACTACGGTAATAAAAAACATTTTCGGCCCAAAACAACATAACACCAAACCGGTAAAATAAGTATCACTCACAACTCAGCCCGCTTAACTCATTATATTCACTAAACTCCAAATTTAACTTTATATATAACCATTTTATCTCATTTTTTTTATACCTACACCTCTATCTTCATTGAGTTCATTCATCCAACCTCACCTACCTCTTTCTCCTTTCTTTCTTCCAACAAATTAACAGACACAATCCTCAATCTTTCTATTGTTTTAATAACCATATAAACGAAACAAATTTTCCGTTTTACTAATCTTTTCAACCACAAGCAACTATGAAAAACACAACCAAAAAAAATTCATTTCGGCACAGAAACACAAGAAAATATAGGATGTCAAGAGGACAAGAGGCAGTCAGACATCAACATCACATCTTACTTGAGTAAGATGAGCAACCTCTTACCGCGTCTGACCGAAGAAAAAAAAACAAACAGTCTCTGCCTCTTACCGTGTCTGACTGGTAAGTGGTAAGAGGCAAGTCAGACTTTTTTTTAAACAAACACACTCTAAAGTGCCGTTTGTTTATTAAGAGGCTCTAAATGTATGCGCAAATGTCTATCTCAATGAAATGATATCGTTTGTTTTTTACTTTTTAAATGTCTAAACGATAAAAGTACAAATTAGTTTATTCTTAAAATAAGTCTTATTCTTATGAAACATAAACATGTTTAAAAATTATAGAGCATTTTAGTCATAAAATTAATATAGTTGTGCAACGTGAGAATAAAATGTCTTATAAAACATTCAAAATTTTTGTCGCAATATATTCTCACAAAGTAGTCATATATTGTACTCCCATGTAGATAAACATCTTCATCATTTTTCAAATTGTTACTATCATTAACTTTACAATTATAAGATTGCGAAAAATAAAAATTCATAGCATACTTAACATTGTCAATTACTAACAATTATAATAATTTTTAGTGAAAAATTTAAGCTCATGTGCAAATTACACGGGACATAATTAATTTCACAAACTAGCTATATATTAATATTGTTTGAAAAACTTTTATATGTTAAACATCATCAATAGTATTTATTTAATAAAAAGGTTTAATTTTATTTAATGTAGTATCAATATTAAAAGAAGAGTACAAATATATCTTGAAAAACAAAGATAGAAAAAATAAAAAAACAAAAAAAATTTAAAGAAAAAAAACATACTAAATAAAAAAACAAAAAAATAAATTAAAGAAAAAAAAGTAAGGAGTGAAGAGGCATTAAGAGGCATCAAGACCCCCCATCCGCATCTAGTTGGTTAAGATGTTTGACCGCGTCTGAACGAGAGAAAAAAAACAAACGCACTTAATGAGCCAAATGTCTGAGCGCGTCTGAATGAGTCAGATTAAGAGGCTGTTAAGAGACTCTTTATGAAAAACAAACACCACCTAAGATGCTGTTAAGAGGCAATTCTGAAAAAACAAGCACCACCTTAATCTAACTCATTCAGACGTAGTCAGACATTTTGGTCATTAAGACTGTTTGTTTTTTTCAAGTCATTCAGAGAAGCAGTAAGAGGCAAGCATTAAGAGCGTTTGTTTTTTCTGATGATTAAGAGGCTTAAGATGCACAAACCTCTTACTCAACTAGATGTGGATGTGGAGAGTGTGTCTTAACACTTCTTAGGGTGTGTTTGTTTTATTAAGATGTTTTGGGTCTGAATCTGACTACCACCTCTTACTGGTAATAGGTGGCTATAACGTCTGAATCTGAATGAAATAATGTTGTTTGTTTTTTTATATAATCTTCTAAATGATTTTAATTGTCCTTTTTAAGTAATATATATCAAACTATATTTATACTATAAATAGGTAGCTTGTGTAAACATAAAACAAAATATTTTTATCATAAATTTTAACATAATAATAAACCATAAAATAAATTATCGAGTCGGCTCTATTTAATGATAACCATAAATCTAAACATTAAAGAATTTGACGTAACCTTGAACACGAAAGAATTACTATTCGAAACATAAACATGTTTATTCATTCAATTTTACTTTATAAAGTATTCACAGACAGTTTACTAGTCACGTCCGGTTGATTACAAAAATTGTTTGACATGTTAATTTGAAGGATAAAGATCCTCTAAAGTTCAAACGAACTTTACCGGTAAAGTTATCTCACAGCATAACAGTGGGGTCTACGGAGAGACCCGACTTACTTTATTAGTGTGAGGGAATTTTACCGGTAAAGTTCAATTGAACTTTAAAGGATTTCTATCCTAATTTGAAAATGTAAAAAACATGTAAAAATAAATATGCACATTAAATAAAAAAAGCCACCAAAATTCTTATTTACAAAATAGTTTTTATTGTTAAATGTACAAATCTTTTACTGCGTTTTTAATTCACATATTGAAGATAATAAAAGTCAAAGGTTAATAGTGTTTTATTTTCTAATATATTTGTCCGAGTATGTAATTTCAAAAGTACATGTGTAAATCTACAACCACAAAAATAACTTGTATTCCCGATGCATCTTCTTCTTTATCTTCTTTATCTTCTTTTTCTTGGTTCTCGTGTAACTTGCAACTTTCAACATCATATCTATTTGTCTGTAACGTGACAAGAGCCATTCAGACATGATCACCGCCTCTAACTGAGTAAGAGCTTCAAGATCTGATCGTGTCTGACTCGTCGAAAAAAAACAAACACACCGGAGATCTGACCGCGTCTGACTCATGGAGATTCAGAGGCGGTAAGACTTTTTTTCGAAAAACAAACACAGCCTTAATGTATTTTTTTTCTTACTTTTATTTTTTTTATTTTTTTCTACTTTGTTATGATTTTTTTAATTTTTTGATTATTTTTTTTCTTGTTTCACTTTATCTTTGTATTAAAGTATTAAATAAAATCATTACATATCTTTTGTTAGATAAAGAGTGTATAAGATAATATGTGTATAAGATAATATGTGTCAACTCATATTTTGTTCAAATTGAATGGTACGGTTTCGGACTCGTACATCTCAATTCTAACGCGACTCATTTAGTTAATCGTTTTAAGAAGTTATAAAAGTATTAAATAAAATCATTACATATGTTTTGTTAAATAAAGAGAGTAAAATAATATGTGTCAACTCATATTTTGTTCAAATTGAATGGTACGGTTTCAGACTTGTACATCTCAATTCTAACGCGACTCATTTAGTTAAACGTTTTAAAAAGTT
>BQNB010203695.1:0-10745 GCA_026074375.1 Tanacetum coccineum | reverse complement strand
CAAAAGTGTTAAACCTGCTAGTAGTATAATTAAGAGGGTCTATATGCTAAGTTTAAGAGAAAGAATGGAGCTTGATTTAAAAGCTAGGCTTATGGGAGAGACTCTGGTATTAAATAGATCATTAGACCCTTTCTCGGAAGATTACATTGAATTAAATGATCTAAATGAACCATTTGAGGAATTTAGAACTAGGGATGAAGATCTTGATACTGGAATTGATGATTACCCTAGTTATTGTGATAATGATAAGAAGATCCATATAGATTGTGCTCACAACTTAAAGTTTTCATGCATGATAGGATTTGAATTTACGCATGCTAATTTTTTTCCATTATTATATGTCAACATGTTGTCAAGAAAATTTCATAATTCAATAATGAAAAATAAGATGGTGTACAATGAGAATAATGTTGTAGGAGCCTTAATGAATGTGCCTATCTTTGTTGGAACTTTTTCTGTTATGACTGACTTTGCAGTTTTAGAGGATATGAATGCTTATCGTGATAATGAAATGGGCGATATTATTTTTGGCGAACCATTCTTAAGAGAAGTTGGGATTAAAACAAAACGGTTTGAAGGGATTATTACCCTTCACAATGGTGATAACGAAGTAACTTACCAAATGGTGCGATCACATCCAAAGTTTAAACACCACACTAATAAACAATGCAACAAGATCCCACCGTTACTGAAGGTAAGTGAGAAAGATAAGATAAACGGAATCTTGCATGCATACCAAAAGCTTATGAGGTTCTACAAAGGAGTTTTAAATCTAGGACCCGACTTTATCCGAGTTCCGTCAATGGAAGAATGGCTCACACGCGGGCACATTAGCGTGCATGAGTTAAAGAAAAGGAAGCTAAAGAAAAGTCTAACTTAAAGACTTCGCTGTAAACAAAAGTGCTTCCCGGGAGACAACCCGGTATGTTATTTAATTTTGTTATCGAGTCTGTCTTCCCAGACTTCAATATGGCGTATTCGCCCCATAATACAACGTATTGAATGTCTGGACGTTATCAGTCTTTATTTTTCATGTTAGTTCTGCGAATACGCCGTATTTATCTATTTGATACTCCGTATCCACAGTCTGACCCGTATTTAGTTTGTTTTAGTTTAGTTTAAATTAACCGTAGATACCAAGATAGGAATGCACTTGTTTTTCCTATATTTTACACAGGACCTTGTGAAGGAAATATCGACGAATATTGGTGGAGAATTTACAAATATGGAAATCTTGAAATGTTGGAGTCTTGAAACCTCAAGACGGTTGTTCAACATGATCTTGCTCATAAACGCAAATTGGAGAATCTACCGAGAAAATATCAAGGGAGTTTCTCATTCTAATTCTTTTTAAATTATCGTATTTAATGTTTTAAATATACAACGAGGACGTTGTATAATTCAAGTGGGGGGATGGAATTAGAATGTTTACTTGTCCTATTTTTCATAATAAAAGGCTTAAATTATGCTCAAATTCAAAAAAAAATCAAGCATACTTTTGTGAAATTACATGTTACATAACCCGCACACAATAACTCTTGATAGATATTGTGAGGATTTAACCTTTTCGTTTCCAAATCTTTACCCAAATTCCACAAAATATGAGTGTGCCGGTGATGTTGTAGACTTTATAACTTGGCTTCGTATATCTATTCGAGACCACAATAATGAGTATTATGGATTTAATTGGAGTAACTTGTTTAAATTGGTAAATCTTAGGATTACAACCAAATCGCCTATACATGTTGTTTATTAACTAACTACACCGGTTAGTTAACCTCCTGTTTAAACCTTTCTACTCTCATCTTTAGAGTGATGATCCACTAGAACAACCCGTAGAGCCAATTCTTTAGGAATTTACACCAATGATTTATTTCGTTACACCGTTACACCTTAACCTACCCTGTTAGATTAAAGTTTAATTTACAGTTGCTAGTTGCTTAAAGTGTAAAGTTTGTATTTTCTGAGTTTTGTGTCATTTTCTATATTTGGTGCGGTTGGAAATTTGCATATTGCAAATGGGAATATATATTAGTAGTCAAAGCTCATGTGATTTTACTACATTCACAATTAATGGTGAATCCGAAGAACGAAGAAATTACCGAAGGAATTATCCAGAATTATTATGATCATGAAGATGGTGAAACTACACCGAGATTTGAAGTTTAGTTAGCAAAAAAATGAAAAAAAGAGAAAGAAAGTTTAAAGATAATCGTTTCGCAAAAGAGCATTACCGAAGGAATTATATGAAGGATCGATTATTCGTTGATACGTCAACAAAAAAATCAACGATGTAGAGTATTGTACAAAGTGGAAGATATCGCCACTTACCTTGTAGAGTATGTAAAGTTTTGGGATGATTGGGAAGTTGACCGTTATGGGAACGCCAACTTAGGTTGTTGTTTTTGATCTATGATCAAGACGTTGTAAATAGTTGTGTCTTTGTCATAATAACGGTCGGGAAAATAAGTGTCTAGCAACTTGTATCTTAGTCTTAATCTATTTGTTTCTTGATTTTTATTTAACAACAATTTACTTCCCTCTCACCTAATGATTAGCCTCTGGTTTTACGCGAATGAGGATTCATACTACGAACCATGCATACTATTCCGGCTTTCCGTCCATGATAATCATGTCATGTACTTGTTGGTTTACGACTTTTGGTGAAAGTAAGAAGGTTCTTACCCTATATCATTCTTCATCCTAGCCGTTGGTTAAATTCGAATGGGAAAGTTGATCGAACACTCAATTCTACTCCTGGCGATCCAGAGTTGTATGAATGCTTCAGCAGCCTAGTTGGGAGTGTACTTCTAGTGAAAGATTGGTAGAATATCAAACTGTACGCCTTTCCATACAAAAAAACCCATATTTACCCTTTATAGAACGTTGTTTACTCCTTGGCTTAGTGATGGATGATGTGTATCCTTGACAAGCTTATGCTAGAATACTCGCACGCCGCGCAATTACGAATTATTACATGTTACCACATAGCTTATTTGAGTGATTTTGAGTGTTTTCATCTTCCTATTTCGTGAGTTTTTGGTTTTGTGAACCTGTAATAGAATCAATAAATGCTTTAAGCTTAAAATATCCTAAGGATACATTAATGGTAAACTTCTAAAGGCTACTTGAGGACAAGTAGGATTCAAGTGGGGGGATATTTGATGACATCAAATAACGTCTATTTTATAGCATCGTTTATCCCATGATATTAACCTATTTTGTATAGTTATTGCAAAGAATTGTTACTTAATCGTTTATATTTGAGAATTGCAGTAATTATGGAGTAATTGGTGAAACATAGCAAAAGGCGTGCATTCTGGAGCTTAAATGAAGATGTTATGAAGATTACTATTCTAAAGACCAATACGCCGTATTCATCAAGAAGATACGGCGTATCCGTGCCTGCACTCACCAAAGACCACAAAAGATTAAAGATCAATACGCCGTATCCAGAGGACTCAATACGCCATATTCAAGATATGGAATCAATATAATATTCTGAAATATATCAAACGTGGTCCCTACTCTAAGAAATCCCTAATATGTCATATCCAACCCATTGGATACGCCGTATTGAACCGACTTCCAGACATTATAAATAGAAAACTCAAAAATGAGTTTTAAGGTGTGCTAAATCATATTCTAGATACCTAAACCACAAAAGTCAATTTTCAGAGGAGAAAAAGAGCAGAAGAGGTCGAGCAACGTATTCAATTCCATAGGAGACATCGTGTAATTCCATATACTTTAGTAATCGTTCAGTTTTTGGTATCATTCGTTAACTCGGTTAGTTTACATTGGCTAAATTATTACTCTTGTATTTATTATGATGTTTGAAGGCTAATACCTTCGGGTATTAGCCATTATTATGAAGATCTGAATGTTTGGTATTTGTTTATATCGATTTCTTGATTTATCGTTGTATGCTTGTTTATGTTTATCAATTTATACTTGTTTACGCGCTTTTGTATGCGACCTATCATTCAACTGGATCTAGCTAAGTGGACCAAGCGGATCTAGAGTCTGGGATAGCTCTCCATATAGTAATTTATACACCTAGAATAATAGTTACACAAATATTGTCCTTCTAGGTCTGTGTCTAGGATACGCTTCGGGCTTAACTAGTTAAATGGATATTGCCAATGGTTTATTGATCGTGTTGACTAGAAGGCGACCTAGATAATTCAACAAATAATGTTCTGATTCCATTGGATAGTTGGACAAGTGGACTACTAGTGTATAGATTGCCATTAAGCAGTAAGTGGGTAAAGTCTCTATGAGCTAAGGTTTAACAAGATCACCATTGCTTTAATCTCTAAGATAGATTATAATCAGAAAATAAGGATGCTTTATGCGGATGCTTTAATTGTGACAGAATTAACGTGTCTAGGTCTTAGGATGATGTAACGCCCAAGTCTTAAGAATGATATGCCACCTCGAGAGAAGAAATCATTGCACTTAATAAACAAACCAACGTTCTATTTGGATTAATAATGGTTAATACAATTTTCTTATATAAGATTCGACCGCTCTTTTATCTTTTGTTAATTAGCTTGCGTGGGTAACAGTTTCTTGAAATGATTGTAGTCACCAACCAAACTGTGCCAGTCTTTCACACTAAAAACCTCCCTTTTCTATTAGAATTAGGAATTAGACCGACGTAGGTTTAACATAGGATTAGAATAGAATTAACATAGATTATATAACCAAGATATTAATTAAATTGATAGATTTAACCTCGCTCTCAGTGATCAACACCCTACTTATTACGAAACTACTACCGATCAGGTACACTGCCCGTTAAAGTGTTGTTTTTTGTTGAGTCAGCAAAATATAAATTTAAAACTTGAATCATATAAACAAAACAACCCTACACTATAACACATCAATGATCATGGATGAGGCTCATACGACGAAGTACTCTATTCATTTGGGAGTGGATAAGATGTACCATGACATGAGAGATATGTATTGGTGGTAAGGTATGAAGAGAGATATAACTACCTACATTAGTAAGTGTTTGACTTGTTCAAAGGTAAAGGCTGAACATCAGAGACCTTCGGGTTTGCTACAATAGCCATAGATACCTGCATGGAAATGGGATAGAATTACCATGGATTTTATCACTAAGTTGTCGAGATCAAGTAGTGGGCATGATACTATTTGGGTAATAGTCGATAGACTGACTAAGTCAGCTCTTTTACTGGCTATATGAGAAGATTATAAGATGGAAAGGTTGGCAAGACTTTATATTGATGAGATAGTAGCAAGACATAGAGTGCCTGTGTTAGTCATCTCAGATCGTGATGGAAGATTTACTTCAAGGTTTTGACAAACGTTGCAGAAAGCATTGGGAACACGACTAGATATGAGTACTGCTTATCATCCTCAAACGGATGGACAAGGTGAGCGTACCATTCAAACTTTGGAAGATATGCTAAGAGCATGTGTGATTGATTTTGGAGGTAGTTGGGATACTCACTTACCTTTAACTGACTTTTCTTATAACAATAGTTATCATTCGATGTGCTCCATTTGAGGCATTGTATGGAAGGAAATGTAGGTCACCTGTTCTTTAGGCTGAAATTGGAGAAAGTCGGTTGATTAGACCAGAATTGGTACAAGAGATAACTGATAAGATGGTATTGATTAAGGAAAGGCTCAATGCGGCTAGATATCGTCAAAAGAGCTATGCTGACAATAGGCGTAAGCCGTTAGAGTTTGAGGTAGGTGATTAAATGTTATTGAAAGTATCACCTTGGAAAGGTGTAGTGCGTTTTGGAAAGAAGGGCAAGTTAGCACCGAGATATGTGGGACCATTTAAGATTTTTGAAAGGATTGGTCCAGTAGCTTATCGTTTGAGATTACCACAAGAGTTAAGTAGTGTACACGACACATTCCATGTGTCAACCCTTAAGAAGTGTCTGGCGGATGCAAATCTGCATGTGCCTTTAGAGGAAATTAAGGTAGACAAAACTCTTTGTTTTGTTGAGGAACCTGTAGAGATTATGGATTGTGAAGTTAGGAAGTTGAGATGTAGTAGGATCCTAACAGTTAAAGTTCGTTGGAATTCTAAGTGTGGTCCTGAGTTTACATGGGAACGGGAGGATTTTGTGAAGGCTAAGTATCCAACATTGTTTGCTGATAGTGCTGATGAGATCATTAGTTAAATTTTGGGATGAAATTTCCCTAAGGAGGGGTACTGTGACACCCGTGATCAAACCAGGTTAGTTTAACCAATAGTGTTAGCCTAACTAAGTGTTATGTGATTTGAGTTTGTGTGCGAGATTTAATTAGTGCATTTGATATTATGTGATAAGGTATATGTGTTACAATTGTTATGTGAGAGGCTTCAATTTAAATATTTAGTCATTTCATTTCGTTGGAAATGATTATTTTTGAGATAGTCATTTGTAAGTTATTTCGTTGATCGTAGAAATTAGAAATAATTTATATAAGTAAGCATCGTTAGTTTCGATTTAATATTTTAAGAGTAAATTGAAAAAATGGTCCTTGTGGTTTGGCCAAATTGCAGATTTGGTCTGTCGAATTTCGAAATTGCAAAAACAATCTGTATTTTGAAGGTTTGGTTCCACTTTTGGTCCTTGGTCGACATGAAATGACTAAAATACCCCTCTTAACGGACGGTTTTTGTAAAAGAACAAAGGGATATTTTAGTCATTTTAAGTCGACCAAGGACCAAAAGTGGAACCAAACCTTCAAAATACGAACTGTTTTTGAAATTTCGAAATTCAACAGACCAAATCTGCAATTTGGCCAAACCACAAGGACCATTTTTGCAATTTACTATATTTTTAATGGATTTGAATTCTAAGATTTAACTATATAGTGGGTAATAAGAATATTTGAGAAAAATTATATGTAAATAAATATTTTCTAGTTTGAAATTATGTGTAAATAATTTAAGGGTTTTCAAGTAAATATGTAATTTAGTAAATATATATAATAAAAATGTATAAAATATATGTGCCCAAAAAAAAGAAAAAAATATAATATATATTTTATAGGGGTGTTTGGATCGGCTAGAAACAAGGGAAAAGGAAGGGATAAATCCAAGTTTGATTAGGAAACAAATTTTTTTGATACTTATCCTAAAACTAGTATAAATACTCTCATAAACCTAAACCCTAAATCACTTTTCCTCCTTCTCCTCTTCCTTGTGTCGACCGGCCATCAAGAAGCAAAGGGAAAACCATCAAAAAATTTCAAGAGTTTTTAAGGTGTAAGATTCGTGTGTTTCGCGGTTGAAGGTTTTCGGTATAAACCCTAACTTAATATTTTCTTTAATTTAATTAATGCTAAATTTTTAATTAGTGGAATTAGGGTTTCATAAGAATTCAGTAAACATGTTAGTTTGATCATTAATAATCAATTAGAGTATAATTAATAGTGTTTGGATGTGTTTAGTTAGGTTTAATTGTTGTTAAATTCGGAATTAAAACTGGCCAGATTTTTAGGTCAACTTGTAAGAGTCATAACTCGGTCATACAGATAGTTTTTATTGATTTTCTTGATTCTAAAATTAACCGTAGAGAGTCTACTTTCCAACCCAAGTGATTTTGTGAATTAAAAGTGAATGGAAGTCAGTCAAAATATTTTTATAAGATTCGTTATCGAATCTGAGTTTTTAGGTCAGATTTTGGGTTGTGTTTATGAGGTCAAAAATCATATCAAAACATCTTTTTAGTTGATGAAACTTGAAATGGAATAAGTTCTAGGTGTCTATGAATTTTTGAAATTTTTATAGATTTTCCCAAGTGTTTAAATAGGTCTAGTCAAGTCAAACTTTTTGGTGTGCATATCAGATCTGAATCTGATCAGTTTGTGTTGTTGATTTTTCTAAAAATAGTTAAACTTATTTTCATTGGTTGGGAAAATTACAGTAGCTTCATAACTCATTGAAGATAATGTCATCCGAATTTGGGAGTCCAAAGAGGTCTTTTGGTATTTTATAAAAATTCACAAAGTGACTTCAAAATTCTACAGAAAACTGAATATGTGAACACTAGTCTAAAACATGTATAGAGCTTAGATAATGTATAAGAATCAGGATGGGATGTTGATACATGTAATTTAGACATTAGTATCCATCAATTGAAAGGTTACATGGATAGGGCCGTAAAGCCGTGACCATGTGTAACCCGTTCATTATGATTGTGTAGATTATTACTTGGATTATTAACGCGCAAATTATGAAGTGAGTTTCTCGTAGCCCATTTTTAAATGTTTTCTTGAGGTGAAAATGGATACAAAACTATTTTTAAATATTTTTCATGCTGTGATTAAATGATTTTGAATTGTTTTATTTTGGACATGGTTATATAGTTATTCATGTGGTACAATTATGTGTGCAAGGTTACATGATACATATGAGATACATGGATACATGAGTTACTTGTGCTGTAACAACCGGCATTTTTAGAACTTTAAATGACTATTTTACCCTTTGACTTTTTCGGTGCGACTTGACTTTTTGACTTTTGACCTTTAATTGTCACATAAAAACGATTACCGCGTAACCGGCAATTTTTCGGAACATCATTAAATAATAAATCATTTATTATTACATATCTCTCATTTAGAAATTTATTTTTCAAACTTATTTGACTTAAAAACGAAAAGATAAATGTTATTCTTAAGTTTGACTTATCAAAAACGACCCGTCAAAATGCGTTATTAATTATAGGGTATACTAGTGTTTGACATAAAATGGCATTCCGAACAATTTTTTAGTTTTACCCGAGACCCGAAACCAAGCAGAAAGTGACTAAAATACCCTCGCAAAATTTTAAAAACGACACACAACGCGTACCGGCACAAAAATAATTAAATTTATATTTAATTATCACAATTTATTTAATAAAAATATTTAATAATTTATTTAACATTTTATTGAAGAACGTTTGTTGAAAACGCAAATATTTAAATTAAAGTTTTATTTTACGGACAAAGCTTGTCTGTGATACCAGATGATTACACAAATAAATAATGACATTTAAATAAATTTTATAAAATATTAATAAAATACTAGTCGTGTAAATGCTCACATTTTTGTGATTTGAATCGTCCGTTAACTAGCCCAAACGAGTCCAGAACTAATACTTTACAAAAATTACACTTTAAGTCCCTATGGAAATATTTACAACTTCTACCCTAAACTATACAACACTTGCTACATTTTTTTATACTTTTGAATATATATAAGAAACCCATTAGGGTTAAATCATTTAACCTAGCCTCCACACGTACATCTTCTCCCTCTCTTCCCATTTTTCCTGCCAACTCCGGCCACTACCCGCCGCACGCCGGCCGCCACATCTCCACGACACCACACCACCGCTGCCACCATTTAAACCATCCGAACACCTCACCACGATCATCGCCACCACGTTAACATCATCACCACGCCACCCTCGCGGCTGCCATCTCTACGCCACACACCATTATCTCTACTGCCACACCACCGCTACCACCAACAACATCATCATTACCACAACCACTCATCACCACAATCCCTAACGCCACACCATCATCACCTCGTCACCATCTCCCAACCGACGTCACAGCCGCACCACCTCGGCTGCCACTCCACTGCAGCCACCTCACCGTCACCAGTCACCACCACATAGGGTGCGTTTTGTTTGGCTGTGTAAACACCAAAAAGGGTGCGTTTGGTTTAACAGAAAGCACCAAGGGTGCGTTTGGTTTAGCAGAAAGCACCAAAAGGGTACGTTTAGTTTAACAAAAAGCACCAAGGGTGCGTTTGGTTTAGCATAAAACACCAAAGGGTGCGTTTGGTTTAACAGAAAGCACCAAGGGTGCGTTTGGTTTAGCAGAAAGCACCAAAGGGTGCGTTTGGTTTAACAGAAGCACCAAAGGGGTGCGTTTGGTTTTCTTAACAGCGCCAAAAGGGGGGTGCGTTTGGTTTTAGCAACAACCTTTAGGGCATGTTTGATGGTATAAATCGACTAATAAATCATATTACAATGTTTAGTAATAAAATCGGATCTAAATGGTGGTTTAGTGGTTAAATAAATATGCTATTTATTATTTTGTTTTTGTGTTTTACAACACATAGGGTGTGTTTGGTTCTGCGTTTTACAACACATAAGATGTGTTTGGTTTTGCTTATTTTTATTATCTATCTAGTCTCGTTTAGATATATATTGAAACGCGTGGGTATTTGCAACTCGGATTGATTGAAAAGGGAAAAACATTAAATTTTGTAAAAATGGAAAACGTTGTATAAACGAATAAGCCATGTCGAAATTTCTATAAATTTCTATACTTAGTAATTTTTACTATAATTTCTATTATTTTAGAAACCCGATAAAAGGATGAAGTTATATAGTCTTTAAGCTTCCGGTAATTAAACGAAAACTATACTTTTACAAACGAGACAACTATTTTAGCTAAAAAGGAGACGAAATACTAATTTATAAAATATTATTTTAAAAATTCCCGACTAGAAGATAAAATCATAACTTTTGTAAAAACATTAAAGACATCGTTTACATAATTCGTAACTTTAAAATGTGCGCTTAGTTTTATGCAAGAACTCTGTATTAATTTAATTGGTGACTTCCGAACACATGTCGAAATATATTCTTGTTTCATTTTTCATATGTAATAAATATTATGTATATATATTACCTACTTTAACTTGTTCTTCGACTTCTTTTAATTACATATTCCTTTTAAGGTATAATACCGGCCACGTG
>BQNB010203689.1:0-10745 GCA_026074375.1 Tanacetum coccineum | reverse complement strand
CTACTTGAGTAGGACCTGTATCGAGTTCGAGTTTCATAATACTCAGCTCGTGAGGCTGAGCCTTATCGACATTTAGTTAAATTACGCTTTCTCTTTTGTATACATCAATTACTTAAATAACATTAAGATATAAAGTAAATACGTGTGTGAAGCGAGTCGAGTCTAGTTATATATGTTTTTTTTAGAACGGCTTGTTAGTTGTTAGTGGTTCAGGTCCAGCAGTGACATCCAATTGGGTCATATGTTGTACCCTGAACCCACCCCGCCTGTACTTCCTCCTATTCCGCCTGAAGGGGTAAAAGTTCCGGGTGGGACTCGAACTTGAGACCTCCCCTAGCCAAACATCCCCTCCCCAAGCCCCTAAAGAATCTTGATGGCCAACTGAGCTAGCCCAGTTGGTTATATATATGTTGATTATTTATCGAGCTTGAGCTTGAAAGATAATTTCATTCGAGATCAACTCGTGTATCGACCTTTAGTTTCAGAAGGTGACTCGATCTTGATTCGAGCTTCGATCCCGAGTTTGTGTAATCAAGTCGTGCTCGAGCTTGATAATAATCGATTCCACTATGCTCGGTTACATCCAAATTCAAATCTCAATCCCATATACAACAAGAACTGAAAACGATAATTTTTGCAAGAACGTGTGAATTATATATTATTTCTTAGACAAAGACATGTGAATCAATTAACATAACTAATTATCCAACATTGTGCAAGAATTTCTGAAAATGACAATTTGTTCATTATAAATGGTGTAGCCCCAATCTTGAAATGTTGAATTGTTTGAAAATTGAATTTTATTACTGGAAATGTTTTTATTCCATTCGTATTGATTTTAACAAGCAGAATTATCCGCGCGTTGCTGCGTGACGTTAATTTTTCGCGTGTTGCTGTGGGCTATTTTTATTTTTTATTTTTCAATTTTGTGTGAGTTAATTTTTTCGGGCTCATGTTTAATAATTTGTTTTTTTTCTTATATGAATATATATGTGTTGGGCCTCATGTTTAATGGTTTTTTTTTGCTATATGGTTTTTTTTAATATAATTTTATTGGATTTGGGTAAATATGTGTTATATAATTGGGCTTCTGGATTTTAGTGGCGTAAAATGACACCGTTTAATGCAATATAAAGATGTATGTTTGTGACCATGTCGATTATTTTAAAGTTATTAGGTATCGAAAATGTTTTTGCGGGTATTTTTTTTATCTGAACAAATCGGTACTTTTGTAATTTTTTTTCTTTCCTCTATTTTGTGCCAACAAATTTAAATTTTTTTCTGGCGTCATAAGCATTTCAATATTGGGCTCGTTTTGTTCGCAATTCAAAGATCTTTCCGATGATATTTTTTTATTTGAATGAATCAGTAGATATGTGCTATATATTTGATAAATACAGTTTATTATATAAAAAAGTCGTAAATATTTAAAAGTTGAGGGTCCTTTTTGTAAATGGGCCGAAAAAGTTTTTTTTTATGTTGGGCCGCGTTTTGGGCTGTCGTTTTCGGCCCAAGCCGAAACGACGTCGTATCAAACGAGAATTGAGTATAATCAAATGTTTTTATTCCATTCGTGTTGATTTTGGAAAGTATGGCTGAATTTTATTCCATTCGTATTGATTTTTGAAAGTTGAAAACTAAAAAACTATTTAGGCCCAGTTTGGTTCACGGAATATTCAGGATTCTGATGGAATTGAAATCTGATTCCATTCCATAACGTGTTTGGTTGGCAGAATGTTTGAGTTCAGAATCTGAATTACATTTCTAAGTGTGTTTGGTTGACTTATAATATCAAGCAGGATTACTCTGCGCGTTCTGCGGCCGACGTTAATCTTTTTCCGCGTTGTTGCGGCCATTGTAATTATTTTATTTATATATTTTTTTTATTGTGTGCGGGTTTATTTTTGGTCTCAGTTTAATATGTTTGTTTTTTATATGGCCTTATTGTTGGGGATATGTTTAAGGTTTCTTTCTTTGGTTATATGTTTTTTTTTGTGCGGGTTTATTTTTCGGTCTCATGTTTAATAGTGCGGGTTTATTTTTTCGGTATCATGTTTAATAATTTGTTTTTTTTCCTTATATGAGTTTATGTCCCGCGCGTTGTTGCGGGGCGGTAATTTAAAAATAATTTATACTTTTTTTGTTTTTTTTTTGCGAATTTATTTTTTTGGTCTCTTGTTTATGTTTGTTTTTTTTATATGGGCTTATGTGTTAGGCCTCATGTTTAATTTTTTTTTTTGCTATATGGGGTTTTTTTAATGACACTGTTTAATGCAATCTAAAGTTGTACGTTTGTAACTATTGATGTCGTTATTTTAAAGTTGAATCGGTACTTTTGTAATATTTTTTTCCCCTATTTTGTGCCAAAAATTAAAAAAAATAATAATAATTGGGTCGGCCCAAAGTGGAAGTCCAGGCCCAAAGTGTGAGCCCAGTACTGTAGAAGCACTGTAGCTTCTACTGTACAATGGTAAATGTATGTATTGTAATGTAATGACTAAAGGGTGACAATGGAGTATTCCCTTTTTTTACTAAACAAACAATATAAGTAAAAAACTTGCATATCACATTCTCTGCCATTCTATTTGTCCTTGTCTGCATGGTAATGAAAAAGAACCAAGAGTTTTTGTTTGTCGTTTTCGAGATACCCACTATTTTTATAGTCAATACCTTTATACATGATGATATGACCACAGTAACTTAGAAATTCAACATGAACGGCTTTTACACAAAAAAATTATCATAAAGTTCACTTTATGCATAAAAAACATTCCAATCATCTTATTGATATTCAAGTTATCAATAGAAAAAATTATCCTGATATATGATATTTACTAAATATGTATAACCCAACCGATCATACTTAATAAATATGTATAACCCAACCGATTTCAATGCCTAACTTGATAACTAAATAAGTTCGTTTACTAACTCGAAATTTTTTTGTAAGTTTGTTTCTATTTTATTGACTTAACCCAAAAAAAACACAATGAAATACCACAAAATACTGAAAATCGTAATTTTGCTTTTTACACCACCTCTCTTGTCCATTACCATCATTTTGGATATGTGGTAGATTTGTGACCACAACCTTATGTCGGATCGAGATCGGTTAGTAACCACCACCACCCTTATCCACCATCCGCCAACTAACATGGTGGTCAGGATCGTGATGGCCTGATTCATGGTGTTTGAGAGTGATTTTATCAAAACGGGTGTTCGACATTTGGTTGATAACCGAGAAAAAATCACTATCGTGAATCCTTAGTGACGCAGTGTTAGACTTTTGATGACAAAGAGATGTTGATTGTCAAAAGTTCCTAATATGATATTCAATGGCGAACATTTTTAATGTGTAAAAAAATAAAAACTAAATCGATTATTTTGCAGTTTAACCTTTTAATATATGTCACTCTAAGTATCTATTGCTCCAAATGCATCATATGTGAAGAACTACTTGAACATATTTAGCTTTTCTTTACATAGTAGCAAAGAAACTGATGCACTCTCAAAAGAACAACCTAAACAATATGACCTTAACCTATGTAGAACATAACTTGTGCAAGACTCGAGCCTCTTTTGTCCCTCTTGATTTTAAGCTAAAAAGTTTCATTTTTACCATCAGAAATAACACAATCAAAGTGAATGGGTCAAAATCGGCTTTCAAATGTAATAGCTTTACATTGCAAATTTACACACACATTCCCAATTGTTCGAAGTTTATATCTTGGCAAGTAATAAAAATAGGACGAAATTCTAAGAAGGAATTCATTTCGGCAAATAATACATATCGTTATCCCTGTATATATATAGTGATAATAAAACTGACTACTTGTTAGAATATACAAATTTACCAGTATCAATAATTGAATTAGGTTGTAGCCCAAAACAGCGTCCCAACATATGTGTTCAAAATCCGATCACCACATATCAGGAAGCAAACGAAGAGACACTCTCAAATAAACGATTAGCCATACTCAAGTTTTTTTTGCATCTCATGCGTAGTTTTCTTTCAATCTGTTGAGAAGCCAAACAGCAGTAAGTGAAGAGGAGATATGATCAAAACTGCATTAGAAATATGAATAAGAAGAAGCATAATCAAAAATAAAAATAACAAACAAAAGTAAACAAACAAATTTACCCGTGATTCGGGTTTCTATTTTATTTTTTAAATTTTTATTGTATTTACCCATTTTTTGGAAAATTGCCTCTACCTTCAAACTGAACTGCAGTTTATGATAACGGAAACAATGCAACATAAACCTATGTCTGAAAGAAAAAAAAGCGAAAGCTTGTGTGAACAATCTTAGTGTACATTGTTAGAATATTGGGTCGTATATATGGGTGCAAGTAGCTCTAATCATTTAATGGATAATGTCTTTGTGACTAAATTGTAGATAACAGTGTACGCAAAAAAGAAGTTGGGTAATTTTCCACAATTAATGTGCTTTATAGTGGCAAAATGGAAAAAAGGTAAAAAAATGACACATGCCAGAGATCATAGTGGCGAAATATGTTCCAACATCTGCAATGAATAGATTGTATAATAATACATTAGGCGGAGGTTACGACAGCGTATAAGAAGATTAGTGTGTAGTGTTTAGCAATGAGAAACATGAGATAAAATTGAATTTACATACCATCTGTAGCAGAATTAAAAATTAAGTAGTGAAACTTAAATAAAACTTTTTGACTAATCTAAAAAGGATATAAATAGTACCTGCTTGCAAACAAGTTATTCATGAGTCATTAAATGTCATAAACTTCTTCTATAATTTCTTTAGGGCCTACAACCACAGAAAAAGTACCATCAAAGGTTATGAGCACTGTTATCACAACTACAATCCTGAAAGTCAACAAATGGGTCAATTTGGGTGGTTCATCTCAAATGGGTCATATAAAAACAACTAAAAGGAAATGGTATGAAAGTCAACTGTATACTTACTCTCACGCCGGAGCTTAATCGCGGGGTCCGCCCTGCGGTAAGGCTAACGGTTTTTTAACTCTTATTTGTGCCAGACTTCTCTCTCATACTTGGATTAGTACAAGATCTACATCACAGCCCATTCATCGGCCCATCCCACTAAATGATCTAGACCCACATTCACCCCCATACACGGTTTTTGTACTAACAAGTTAGCGCCATCCGTGGGACCCGAATAACCGCGTTCCTTGAAAATACTCACTATGAGCAATACGAACAACCTACCCCTGTCATCCCATGTCTGATGTGCGATGAATACGAAAGGGGATAAGAAACCAAACAAAACCCTCCAGGACTCCGTCGAGTACTACATCCGCTTGTTAGATCTCGAGAGTTTCTTGCGTAGAGAAGCACTATTGAGAAACTACTACCAATTTATGGCAGATAGTAATGAGTTGAGAAGAAAAAAGATAGAAAAGCTGGAGGAAATAATAAAAGCGTGGGTTGACTTTGGGCGATAGCTCGAAGAAGAGCAATAGGGCGCAGAATCAGCGTATTCTGAGTCCAGGACAATTTACGCCAAGAAGACCGGGACGCCTTTCGCAGCCCGCGCACAATCCCTAGCGTCTTCACATAGGTTGAGACGCGAAAGAGTCAAGATCGCCACGGACTATGAATACAAGAGCAAGGAAAGAAGGGAGTGCCCGTGTTTAAGAGACGCAGTAAGCGGATGACGGAGTACATCTGCGTTACTCCGATAGCCATCAGGGAAAGTCAAGGTTATACGGAAAAAAAAAAATTACTTTGAAAGCGAAGATAGTGAAGCGCTGGGCATGGAAGTCTAAATTACGGAGAAAAAAAGTTAGTGTCGTAGATTGATGATCTCTCCCAATCTTGGGGTATGTGGCCAAGGTCTGATCCGTTCACAGCTTGAAATCCGTCACTTCGATTTCCCGGTGCAAAAACACGAATGCCAAGCTGTAAAATACTACACGGAATGCGAAGATCCTGAAGATCACTTGATAAAATCTTCCAGGGTACAAAGGCAAAAAACGGAGAGGAGAGGTGGGCCATGCCAACATGGTGTCACATGTTTAATTCCACACTCACTGGAAATGCTCGGGTATGGTGTTAGAAATAAAGAAATAATCTACTTGTAGCACTATTATAAAGTGCAGGGACTAGAAGTGCTAAGTTAGGAAAGGTTATAAGAATAGCTAACCAAGGCCTATAAATAGTTAATTTTTGCCTATGGTTAGATGTAACAACTTCATTTTAATCAAAAGGCAAGTTAGAAATCCTCTCTCTAAACACACACACTCAATTTACACCATTGATACTTCACACAAAAAAACTAATCATTCAATCAAGATATATTGGTTAATCACTTGGGGTATCAAGAGCATTGATTGTGGATTAGTGCTTATTTTTAGTGTTTGATTGTGTTTGTGAGATTGAGATTTTGCTTATTTGTGGTATTTTTTTTGAGCTTATTCGGACATTTTGTGCTTATTTGAATTTTTTTTAAGCTTAACCATTGGCTCTAAATCTTTTTTTTAAACAATAGTTGTTCCTCCACGTTTTACACGTTTCTAACGTTTTGGCTTCTCTTTAAAAGTGTTCTTAACAATAAAAAAAAAAAAATTCCAAAATATCATTATACACACGTTGAGATTCCTATTCACAAAATATCATTTAAACACAAGTTCTGCCGTTGTGGTAAACTGAATTTTTTCTCGTCATTTTTTTTTATTAGCTTATTAAGGATAATTGAAACCTTTTATACTCAAGTTTCTTAGTTGAGCTTATATATCCTTGGAAGTTAGCTTATTCGTATGAGTAACGGCGTGAAACAATCAAAAAACGGTTGTGAAACGGAAGAAAGAAAGAAGAAGGTGCTAATTAAGGTGTTGTGTTTTTGCCAAGACCGAACGAGTTCAAGCCTTTCATAGCCGAACTAGTCACGTTTTTGTGTTTGTTTCTAGCAAGGACCAGACGAACGAGTAAAACTTTTTAGATTGAGCCTTGATCGGAAGTACAATTTTAAAGAATCACCGATACGAGTACGTAACAATCCAAAGGACAAACCGATCGAGCATTTCACGAATTAGGACGAACGAGTGCTTTCTTCCTTTGGGCCCGTAACGACCTTCAACACCTTAGACAACCGAAACGAGCAAAATTTTTCAAGCAACCGAATATACGGAGTGTAATTTTTTAAAATGGACCGATACGATTGTGATATCCTACACCACTCGAACGACACGTGAACCTAGTAGGCACCGACACGAACAACATTCGCACAAGAGTTGAATGAGTTGGGACTCTTTAAAACCGAACGTGATGAGACAATAAACCAAACGATAAACAATACACGGACTTTTAAACTTTTCCGGTTTTACGGTTTCGAGATACGTTAAACGACGGGACTTAAGACATATATCATCGTGTTCGTGTCGTCGTTTCGATCATCGTGGTATATTCGGATTTCACCGACGATAACCGAACGACTTTAAAAGATCAAATTTTATAATCATTCCATTTTTATAAACTTTCAATCGAAAAGAGAAAAAAAAGGGTGGGAAATGTTGCATTAATTACCAAGGTTCACAAGTTGTCACATGCAACCCCTACATGTTTACTACAATTACACCACAAGTCCCTTGTTGCATAAACAACCTTGTTGTTGAAAAATAGAATTACACCGTTAGTCCTTAGTGCCTCTAATTCAACCGTTAGTGCTCTAAAGTGAAAGTTCTTGCTCCCGTTTGGTCCTTCCTACTTGAGTTTTTAATCATCCATTACTCATCTCAAAATTGGAGGTTTGTACACGAATGATGATTAATGGGCGAGAAAAAAAAATAAAAACAAATATATATATATATAAAATAAATAATTAAAAAAAAAAATTTTGATAACATTTTGTGTTAAATATTTTTTTTAGTGATAATTTTTTTTTTGGATTTTTTTTAGTGATAATTGGTTTATCGGGTTATTCGTTGAAACTTTTTTTGTGGAATTTTTAAAATCGAGTTGAGTGAGTTAGAGTTAATTAATCGAGTGTATCAGATTCGTTCATCATGTATCAAGATAGTTGGGACAAGATGATTCACACACAGTGTAAAGCACGGTACGAAAAACTTGAGAAAGAAACACAAATTAAAATTTCAAATCTAGAAGAATGTGTGCGAATAAAGGATCGTCAACATATTATTAGAGCTAATGATGATTTTATAATATTTGAAAATCTTCGAGCGCAAGTTAATGAATCTTCAAAGTGAAAATGACAAATGTAAAGTCAAAAATGTTGTTGAGATGTACAATGGTGTCAAAATCATCAAGTGCAAAGTTGAGGAATTAAGAGTGTAAACTGAACGTTTGGAATCTATCGGTTTTGTTGAAGAGTATCTAAGGCACGTGCACTTGCTGAAGCGACTCTTTGAGCGAAAGAGATGGATTGGTTTGTTGTTCAGTGTGAGAAATATCAAGATTGTGGGCTTAAGAAAAATGTGAGCCATTTTATGAGGTACATTCTGAGTTTTGATTTAGAAAAAAAGTTCATGACACTCAAGTTAACTCAGAAAAAGATTTGATTTTGATGTTTGCAAATACCAATTAAAAGAAACTGTGATTTGGTTGTACATTTTTTCAGATGAAAAATATTTTGCGTTTAAAAGAATGTGAGAGTCTTAAAAGATGAAATAAAAAGTTTGCAAATTGAAAATCAAGATCTAAAATTAGAGAATTTGAGTTGAATAATCTTGAAATAAGTTGTTCGGGACTAAAGAATTGTGTTGTTAAAAGATATTGATCAAATAAAATCTCAAGTTTCAGAACTTGTGGAGAAACTTAAGATTTCACGCTTCAAGAGATGAAACAACAAATCGTTATTTTTGAAGAAGATAAACGAATGTTTTTGGCTAAAAATAAATTTCTTGAAAAAATGTCTTCTTCGATGAAAAAGGATGTCATTTACTTTATTCCATGGTTAGATTTTCATAGGTTTAATGAATTTGTATGGCTTCAAATGATGTTTTAAAACATAGACTTTGAAACAAGTTTAAGGTTTTTAAAACAAGATAACTTCTCTGAGAAAAAATGTTGAATATGATCGAGAAAGAGAAAATGAATCAAAACGTTTCAAGATTACCATTTCAAAGTTCAACGTTTGAGACTAAGAATTTGGAACTTGTAAAAGAAATGGGGGATAAAGTGAAAGTTTTGCATGACGAGAAAAAGGTGTTTGAGAGTACGATTTCAAAGTTGGAAAAGGAATTGAGCCACAACGGATGTCAAATGATTTTGTTGATGTCCCAAAACAGAGCTTTAAAAAAGAACTGGATAATTTGGATGTTATTTTGCAAATCTTGGAAAAAAGAGAATGCTTTATTAAAATCGCAATTGGCATCTCAAAATTACACTTCGTTGCAAAAAGAAAACAATGATTTGAGAAACATATATAATTGTGTTGAAATGAAAACACTGAAACTTTTTTGGTGAAAATCTTGAAAAACGGAGAACAATGATTTGAAAATGGCATTACAATGAGATTGTTTGATTCAATAAAAACAGAAAAGGTGTTTCTCAAGTTTTCACAAAATTAAACAAAAAGTGAATGTTTCGAAAAAGATTTACACGGGTAAATCTTCAAAACCGATTTCAAGATAAGTTCTCAATTTACTACTTATTCTTTGCAAAAAGATAGGAAGTATTTAAAGAAACAACATTCATCCGAAACATTTGCTTCTCAAAATCATGAGAAAAACGAAAGTTCAAAACAAATCTGGAAAAGAAAGGGGGAAAACATTTCAAACGATTAAGTATTCTAGGGATGAAATGTTTTATGCGTAAAAGAGATGATTCAGGTTTTGAAAAGGGTGAAAGATGTAAGGTTTCCATTCATTTCGAGAAGAATTTTTCAAAATGAAACACCGAGTTTCAACTAATGGAAAATCTTCGTCTCTCAAAGGTTTAAAAACATCAATGAACACGGGCTTTCAGAACGGTGTTTACACCGTTGAGGAAATTTAAACTCTAATGAAACATCCAGGTTTTATAAGTCAATTTGGACAAAATAAGAAGAGTTTTAAATCACCGTTGATTCCAAGAAAGTTATTTCAAAATGAAACACCGGGTTTCAAATCTCCTTGGAATTCAACCTCTATTTATCAAATCGACGCAACTTACATTTGGGTTCTCCATTATGGTAACCGTTAGCTAACGTGCCTAAATGGGTACCAAAGTTGTTGCATAAATTTGATAGAAAGTCAAATAATATTTCTTTTACAAAAGTTTTTAAAACAAAAATAAAAAAAAAAGATTTTCTTTTATATAAAACAAGATTTTTCTTTTATATAAAATTAAAAAAAATAATTCAAAAAGATTTTCTTTTATATAAATATATATATATATATATATATATATATTATTAATTTTTTTTATATGATGGCTTTCGTATAATTCAGTACGAAACCCGAGCTTCATTTGATGGCTTGTGTACATTTCAGTACATAACCCGTGCTTTAAAGAAAAGAAGGTGTACGCTTCAGTGCATCTATCTTTGAAAAAGAAGAGAAGTCTTCTTTGACTTGAGTCATTGGCAAATATTTTTCAAAATCTTTATGTGGTACTTAAAAGATCAAATATTTTTCAAAATATTTTTCAAAAAAAGTCAATGATCTCAAGTTGATGCGTTACAATCGATTCGGAATTTTAAAATGTGGTACTTTCAAGATAAAATCAATTTAAAAAAAAGGTCTTCAAATCGATGTACTCTTTGTGAAAAGTGTCTAAAGAAATAAAGGACTCAGACGTGCAAAGA
>BQNB010203688.1:0-10745 GCA_026074375.1 Tanacetum coccineum | reverse complement strand
TCCCCACAGGGTCGATCCTTGCACTTTCGTAACGTTTGAGACGAAACATGCATTTGGCCAAACTTTAGGGACGATTTATGCAATCTACTCTTAACTAAACTTATTTCTTCTAATTCTTTTAGCCTCATGGCGAACTATGTACATGAATTAAACTTTGTTCCCGCACAAGAACGAAACACTACAAGTTGAACCGAACGATTATATTGTATTACCACAAAACCTCGAACTCGGTTATAAAGGAAAGAATAGAAGAATGCGTGTGTGTTTTGAGCATTACCCCCCCGCACCTCCTTTTATAGGGTGAGGGGGTTGGATCCCTAGTCTACACCAACTAGGACTGGGCTTTGGTTTCAACCCACTCAAACAAACATTCCTAAACAACTATAAGGAAACATGCTAATAAAAGGAAACATACTAATTAATCCTAACTAGACTTGAAAACTAATATTGACTAACAATTTCCACCTTAGTGACAAGACTAGTTAGCCTCGACACCAAGTATCTTCAGCCAAAAGTTCAATATAGACCCAATATTTGTCATAGACCCAATGAACAAATCCTAGCCACTCATTTTTTCATCAAAATTAAAAAAAACCCACTTTCCACCTCTTTTTTAAAAATTAAATATCTCACACACTGTTAATCGTTACGCAAAACAAAACATATCATCGCGACGTGAATTAAATTATCTTTCTATAGAGGGGCGATACCATGTACTTTCGACGAACTTTTTTTATGATTTTATGAAGTCATATACGATTTTATGAAATCATATATGATTTATGAAATCATATATGATTTTATGAAATCATATATGATTCGTTATACGAATCATATATGATTCGTCATACGAATCATATATGATTTTCGCAATTCGTGACTGAAACAAAATTGAAAAAAAGTTCGTCGGAATCACAAATCATATATGATTTTATGAAATCATATATGATTCGTTATACGAATCATATATGATTTTCGCAATTCGTGACTGAAACAAAATTGAAAAAAAGTTAGTTAGAATCACAAATCATATATGATTTCATGAAATCATATATGATTCGTTATACGAATCATATATGATTTTCGCAATTCGTGACTGAAAAAAATATCAAAAAAGTTCCACCTCGAAAAGTTATAATCGTGTCACCACCACGATCTACTGGCAAGATAAAAAAATACGCGTCGCGATGGTGTTTTCTTTGTCGTGTGACGATTACCGTTTGTAAAATATTTTATTTTTAAAAAAGATGTGAAAAGTGGGTTTTTTTATTTTTGATGAAAAAATAGATGGTTAAGATTGATTCATTGGATCTATGACAAATAATGAGTCTATGTTGATCTTAACTCGGTATCTTCATGCAATACTTGAACTTCGGACCCGGAACCACCTTTGGTATACTGCGTTCAGCTGAGCATTATCCTTCGTGCCTTATCTTCGCACACTTCCAACTCTTTAGATTTTCAAACGCTCTCCCTGATGAAGTGAAACCTCACGTTGTGAAATGTTTCGTCCTCTCATAAAACATATGCATTCTTGAGAGATGAATTGACTTTGATTATCACAATTTCAGTAACCACAATGAACCTTATGGTTGTACTATTCCAACTCGATTAAAGTCCTAAAGCCAAATGCTTTCCTTAACAGCTTTCGTAAGCGCCATATACTCCGCCTCTATAGTAGATAATGCAACAACATGCTGTAGAGTTGCTTTCCAACTCACAACACAGCCATGTACCATAAACACGTACCCGGTTATCGACCTACCCTTGTCAGGGTCTTTGGCATAATCTGCATCCACGAAACCGTCAACATCCACGTGCTTCCCTTGATCTCTACCATACACTAGACCTACATCAGCAGTGCCCTTCAAGTACTTCAAAATCCACTTCACTGCCTCCTAGGTGGTTTTTACCTGGATTCGCCAAATACCTGCTCACAATGCTAACAGCATACGCATATCCGTCAGTACACACCATCAAGTACATTAAACTACCTACAACATTCTCATATGGGACCTTACTCATTCTTTCCACATCCCAGTCATTCGACGGACAATCCTTTAAAGATACCTTGAAGTGTGCTCCCAATGGCACAGAGACCGACTTGCCATTATCCACTCTGTAGTTATTCAGAATTTTCTGCACATATCCCGACTGAGACACCTTCAGGGTTCGGCTACCCCTATCCCTGACAATCTCCATACCAAGTATCTTCCTAGCTGGACCCAGTTCCTTCATATCAAACTCTTTTCGCAGCAGTCCCTTGGTATATTCGATCTCAGACTTGCTTTTACAAGCAATCAACATATCATCTACATACAACAATAGATATATGTACATACCTGGTGCAAACTCCTTGAAGTAAACGCAGCTATCATAGCTGTTGCGGCTAAACCCATTGCTGATCATATACACATCAAACCGTTTGTACCACTGCCTTGGGGACTGCTTAAGACCATAAAGAGATTTCTTCAACAAACATACCTTGTTGCCCGTTCCTTCTTCAAAACCAGGTGGCTGCCTCATATAAATGGTTTCTTCAAGATTACCATGCAAAAACGCCGTCTTCACATCAAGTTGTTCCAACTCGTAATCTTCACAAGCAGTTAATGAGAGAATCACCCTAATAGATGTATGTCGAACCACAGGTGAAAAAACCTCATTGTAGTCAATCCCTGCTCGCTGTGTAAACCCTCGAGCTACCAGCCTTGCTTTGTACCTTGGTTTCTGAACGCCTTCAATCCCTTCTTTAATCTTATACAACCACTTGCAGCTTACCAGCTTCTGACCAGGTGGTTGATCGACCAGCTCCCAAGTATGATTCTTTTTTAAAGAACTCATCTCTTCCTTCATAGCATGAACCCACTCATCATTTTCAGATGAATTAATCACATCTTGGAAAGTGATTGGTTCATGTGTATCTTCTTCCTCAGCAATAGCAACTGCATAAGCCGCTATATCATATACCTTAGACCCTGATAGTCTAGATAATGATACATTACCTTCATCCTTATACCTTGCAGTTATAGTAGTTGTTCTTTTTGCTCTATCACGCACCAGAACATAGTTGTCCAGATTCTGTTGTTGAGGCTTTTCATCTTGTTCCTCATCTTCATTCCCTGGATTTTACCCAGTATGAGGATCCACAGTTGGTTCGACCCTACTGCCTTGAAGTTCCACCTCAAACTCATCTTCCTTTCTAGAATCTGCAGCACCAGCACCTTTGAGAGTATCCTTATACATAAGGCTCTCATTAAACACCACATCCCTGCTTATGATTATCTTTGGTTTGACATCATCTAACATCCATAATCTGTATCCCTTCACACAATCAGGATACCTTAGGAATATGCATTTTATAGCTCTAGGCTTAAGCTTCCCTTGATTCACGTGTGAATAAGCAACGCAACCAAATATCCTCAACATCTCGTAATTCGCCGGATGTCCTAACCATGAATCCATAGGTGTCTTCTTCTCCAATGTTATAGATGGAGACCTATTGATCATATATGCTACGTCACCGTTCTTCTGCTAGAACGATCAGGCAAACCAGACTGAATCAGTAAACACCTAACCTTATCAAGAGCCGTCTGTTCATTCGTTACTAGAGCCATTCTGTTGCAAAGTTCCTGCAACTGTCAAATGTCTTGCTATCCCGCTCTCCTTGCACAAGTTATTAAATTCTTGATTACAAAACTCCAAACCGTTACTCGTTCGTAGTTTCTTCAGTTTTCTACCTGTCTGGGTTTCCACCAACTGCTTCCACTCCTTGAACTTGCTGAACGCCTCATTCTTGTGTCTAAGAAAATAAACCCAAACCCTCCTCGAATAATCATCAACAATCGATAAGAAGTATCGGCAACCACTCATCGATTCCACCCGAGAAGGACCCTAGAGATCCGCATGGACATAGTCTATAACTCCCTCTGTCATGTGCTGACCTCGACCAAAACTCACCCTGGTCGATTTTCCAAGAACACAATTTTACAGAATTCGAGCTTACCTAGACCTTTATTCCCAAGCACCTCTCTTTTTTCCAGTTCATGCAAGCCTGCTTCACTAATATGACCCAAGCGTTTATGCCACACCTGTGCAAAACTTTCCTTTTCTTGTATACCAACACTAGCTTCACCCGATTCAGCCCAGCCATCCAAGTAGTACACACAATTTCCCTTCATAGTTCCTGAAAAAACCATCAAAGAACCCTTGATCACCTTTACTCTTCCATTCTGCAACTTCACGGTATAGCCCTCTCGATCCAGATGCTCAAAGATATCAAGATTTGCTCTTTAACTCGAGGGAATTGTACCGCACATTCTCAAGCACAAAACTAAACCAACTTTAGTTTGTAACCCCACCTTCCCTATCCCTATGATTGGCACATGCACTATTATTACGAGCAAAACCGAAACACCATGAACTCCATAAAGTCAAAACAAGGAGCCCCCCATAGGCGTCATGTGAAAGGAGCCACCAGAGTCCATGATCCACTCTAAAAACCTCTCCTCACTTACCGTCATCAACAAGTCACCATTGTCATAACCCTCAGAATGCATACCAGAATCCTGTCCCGCATTCTTCCCGACAAAGCCAGTTGATTTCTTCTTGTTTCTTTTTGGACAGTCTTTCTTTAGGTGATCCTCAGAATAGCATATGTAACACTTCAGTTTATAAGTTCTTTTACCTTTCGACTTCGTCGCTAACTACCATGCCTTGAGTTACCCTGAGAATCCGACCTTTCCCTTACATATAACCCATCACCATCAACCTTTGCATCTGTCTCTTTTTAACTCCCGTGAATTGAGCTGGGATAAAGACATCTCCAAAAAGGTGACGACTCTCTTTCATAAAGCAATGTCTCCACAAAGTTATCATATGAAGATGGTAATGACGTAAGTAACATGAGTGCCTGATCTTCGTCATCAATTTCAGCGTCTATGTTCGCCAAGTCACCGACCAACTTATTAATCTCATCTATAATGTTTAGATAATTTCTTACCTGAATCCATGTAGAAAAGGGAACAGCTTCCTTCTCAAGTATAATTTATTGGCTAAGGAGACTTTGTCATGAAACAAATTTTTCAACTTTAATCTAAACACCTGCCGCAGAATCTACTTGTTGACTTCCCTCAAACCTTGTTATCCAAGCACAGAGTAAGCACTGTTGAATTCTTGTAGACATCCGTCTTCAACGCCGCAGTCTTTTCACCGTCCGTCATGGTTTCTGGGAATGGTTCTAACGCAGCCTCCCAACCATGTTAAATTAATAGACACCGCATCTACACACGTCACAACCCGAAGTCATTAGACCCGTCGAATTTTTCGACGTCAAACTTCGCTATCGACGACATATTCTTTAACCCTTGTTGCTAAAAACTACCTTCTTGCAAATCGATTTTATTAGAAACCCTAAACCTCGATCACGAACAAATAACCAATCGATAAATTATAAACCAATTTAATTGATTATATTAAAAATTTGTTCCACAAGAAAACGCAACAAGTCCTCCTTGTGGTTAACTACTCGTCTTCTACGTCTCTAACTTGCAACTTAAAGAAAACTAAAAACCTTCCTTGCTCGAACCCACGAACCAGCCCTCGAACTTCAAGACCACAATAACTTGTAGCTCTTGATACCACTTGTTGTCGTAATCGTCCAACAAACTTCAAAATTAAAAAACATTCAAATTTATATTACTTTTTAATTTTTAAATGTTACAAAAATTATATTACAACTAATATGATTTTAAAAGCTTACAATCTATTAAAAAAATTACAAACACAAAAGTTAACAATTAACAAAAGAAACTTAATAACAATTTACACATTCAAAGATTTACCACGAATGCATAATTTACATATTTCAATAGTCTATAAAATTTTACCAACAATTTACACAACAAATTTTACCAAATAATATTATGAAATAACTAAACATTTCATGGCCATAGAAGATTCTGGTGGCGTCAATATTACATTCCGACAGTGGCTACGCAGATTCCAGACGCGGCAACCCGTGGACGCAAAAAAATATCCTGGTAGCGGCTGAAATAATTCGAATAGAAATAAGAGCGTCTTAGTGTAGATCTATAAAAACAAGTTAAGATGTACAAAATAGATACATAGATCTATAAAAAACCCTTCAAAGGTATTAAGAACAGAATAAAAACTGTTTCTTTAAATCAGTGTTGCAAAACAAGGTCTACAAGGTCGATTAATCGCTGATTAGACGCTACAAGGCCACCAACCTTACCGATTAATGTAACAGGGTCAAACAAATAGGTCAATTGTGGTCAACGACGATCAACGGTGAACTTGTTTTGATCAGTTATATTAACTGTTTAAATCTATTACAAGTTGTTTTTTAGAAAAAACTTGCGAATAATATCTAAAACTCGACGAAAACACACAAAACTTGCCGGAAATACTCAAATTTTGCCAAAACTGCCAATTCGATTAATCACGATTAATTCCGCCTTGACCGATTACAAGCTACAAAGTGATCGACCGCCCGGCTAACGATTCACGATTTTTGCAACCTTGCTTTAAATAAATCAGATTTATTAAATCACCCTAAAAAGTAAGACTTGTTTTTTTTCTTATTAAACAAAAATGGGGTGAAATAAGAAAACTCATAAGAAATGAGATTTAAAAACAAAATGGAAAGGAATCAATTCTATTAATAGATCTATATCAAAAACATAAAAAAAAAACCTCAACACTTTTAGTATCAAGATGTGTTTCGCTGTCATATTCTTAAACGTGTTCTAGTGCGCAAAATCCAGCGACGACGACATTTGTATCAAAACAATTCAAGATGTTATAAATAAAAATTTAAATATGTAAAAAGAATATACAAATAATAAAGCAGCGGCATAAGCAATCCAGCGTAGCAGCGGCGGCGACGGCAACCTTTTCCGGCGAGACAACTGTTGTTATTTCCGGCGTCAACGGCTTTTCCAGCGATGATATGGCTATTTCCGGCGACGGTTATTTTCGGCAAGGTTGCGGCTGGTAAAAAAAGGCAAAAATATTAGTAAAAACTATTTAACAACTATAGATATACATTTATAAACTATAGATCTAAAAAAAGATCTAGATATAAAAACTATGAATCTTTAAAAAAATACCCTCAAACTTAATTAATGGTCAAGATCCATAAAAATAGTGGTGGTGGTGGTGACGTCCGACGTTGTGTGGTCCGGCGGTGGTGGTGAAGACCGGCGATGGTGGGTGTAATGCTAGGAGTTTTGGTGGTGGAGGTGAGAGTTTATTATTGTGTAGTGTTTTGTGAGGAGAGTTTTTAAAGTTTGGATTTTAAATGAGAAAACTTTGTCAACGCTTCTTTTTTGTGTCAATCATTCATTGCTGTAGAGTATACTTTTCATAATTGTTTTTTTCCAATCATTCATTGCTAAAGCGTATGAAGAGTAGAGATTCCATAAATATTTTTACTTTTTACTTTTCACTTTCAAGAAATGGGTTTTTTCCTTCATATATTAGTATAGATAATTTCAAAAAAGGGTAATAATGAACTTGATCAAACTTCTTATATTTTTAGTAGTGGACAATTAAATTTGTATATCTCAAAAAGAAAACGTGAGCTATTAATTTGAGACGAATAAAGTATTTTTTATGATTCACATTACCATATTATGAAGTAATCTATTCATGAAAACCAATAATAATTTTTAATTTTATTTTATTTAATTTAGTTTTTTTAATTATTTAGGAAATGATTATTGAGGTGTGGAGTTAAAATGAAAATGATGGCGTGCAATTGATAGCATTGCATGTAAGTTGTCTCTTCATTGCATCTTGTTGGCTCTTATTATACCTTTATTATTAAAGGTCGGGATTTGCTTTAAATGCATTAATGGCCCGACCCAGGTTATTAAAACGGACCCGCCAGAATTTGAGCCAACCCGCTCGAAGCCAATTCCCGACCCGACCCGGCTTAATTATTAACATCCCCACCGTCTCCATTCATTATCTCTCTCTCAAATGACACGTACCTTCATACGTGTCTCTTACACTTGTCCTCCCTCCACTCTTTCTGAATCCCACTATCACCAAATCATGCATATCCATCTGATCCATCCACCAAAAAGAAAAGATATCCGGATCTATACATCTCCCACCGCCTCTCTTCGATGTCGCCTATATCTTCATTGCCGTCGTTCATGGTGTGTGGTGTTGGTGGTCTGTTGATGACGTTGGTGTTTGCTGGATTGGGTTGGAATCTTATATCTCCGGATGTGTATGGAATTATTCAGTTACAACCTCTAGTGGAAAGGTATATTCAAAAGATTTAATTTTCAAAGTATGGTTTTGTTATTGGGATTTGTTAATTTTGGGACTTAATGAATATATTTTGGAAAACTTCGTATGGTCTATGTTAAATTTCCCCGGTGTTTTTTAGTCCCAATTTGAATGATTGAATTTTTTAGTTAGGGTTTTATGTTTCTGTGTTAGGGAATAACTTTTTGGGGTTGTTCTTTCTTACTGCAATAACAGATGGTGTGATTCTTTTTAACGTGTTTTGTAAAGGGGTTGTTTGATGGCTTATCGGTTATTGTCGTTGGGGTTTTTTTACCTCACGATTCGGAACCGTTGCTTTAATAATAAATAATTTATTAAATAAATAAAAAAATAAAGATATAAAATATATAAAAAAAATAAAGAGAAAATCTATTAAAAATAAATAATAAAAAAATTATAAAAAAAAAGAGACAGAAATAGAAAGTAAATCATGATATAAATAAAATGAAGGTTATTGTCGTTGGGGTTTTTTTACCCTAAAGAAGAGCGGTTCGGGTAAATTATTGATGGTGCATCGTTTGAAGCTTTGTTTTATGATTGTTGCAGTTTCTTTGCATAAAGCTATGTCATGTTGAATGTAACGTGAAGTTGAATGCATAGGCGGAAAGAATTAGTGTTGTATTAATACTAGCACATGCTTGTGTTTTTTTGGGGTATATGCTAACAGTTTGAGTGTTGTGTTACGTGGACAACAATGTGGGCGATGATGAGATTTATTTGCCTTTATTGTTTTGGTAAGCATAGTGTGTTGAAACCCGTATCTTGGCAGGGCAACCATGTGGCTGCAGCCATGGCGGGTTTCCGGTACCGCTTCCATACTCGTAGGCCCGAGCCTCTTTATAAGAGGGTATTACCATTGATTACTGATGTCAAAGTGTTGGTTTTCTGTGACGGTCGCCTAATTTGGGATTCTATTGTGGCTTTTTATATTGTCGTGAACTGATTTGGTATGTAACTTAATCCCGCTCATAGTTTCGGTGGTGTTGGTTGAGGCTCATGACACTCTTAAGTTCTCTCTTAGTCCTCGCTGTTTGTTACTTTTATATAGTAACGGGCGATGATGATATTTTTTCTGCATTTATGTTTGTCCGGATCATAATTCACGGATGCATGTATCCCGGCGGGGCAACCACACCTGTGATGTGGATGCAGCCACGACATGTGTTTGTTTTCGTTCCTATATTTGCAGATCTGAGCCCCATCTTCCACTGATTACATATGTTCCGAACTAGGTGTGTTATTTGTGTTGGCCGTTGATACGGGATGTAATATTTGCAAGCTTTCAGAAACGAAAGTTAAGTAACTTAAACCTTACCATAAATTATTTTGTTTTCACTTTGGTTATAGTTCGTACTATAATGCAATTCTGTGTTTTAGGCCGATGTGGACGGAAATGGAACAATTGACTACGTCGAGTTTATAACTCCTACCATGCGCAGGCGCAAACTTGAAGAAGATACCCGTTTGGAGTTGGGATACGGTCAGTTCAATAAAGAGTTTTACTATCAATATCGTTTTTTGTAGTTAATATAAATGTACTAACATGAACCATCGTAAATTTATATTTTTAAATTCCTTCCTTTGACTACAGGTAGCAGCGGGTGTTCGAACATACCAGAAGTAAGGTAATCTTGATTGATAGGATTAAACTCACATATGTATATGGAACAGGATAAAAAATTTAATTAGTTTCTTGTTTTGTGCAATTACTATTTAGGGACTGGCTTAGCTTATGGTTTGTTTGGTTTCGGGCGTATGTTTCATACCCTCGGTTTTTGTGGCTGACTTTCAAAATTTTTGGCTTATTTTCAAACCTTTTGACTTATATAAGCTTATTGTGATATAATAAGTGTTGATAGAAATAATGCCTAAAAGCGTTATTAATATTTTTCGACCTCTTTACGTTTTGATAATCACAAAATGTAAAAACGATTAATAAAAAATTATTTGTAAACAAGTAATTAGTAGTAAATTTTTATTTTGAAAATTTAATCACTTAAAGGTATGAATAAACATATGCTTAATGCATTTCATGATCAACGGAATTTTTATTTAACCTCATATTTTTTTTATAAAAATGTCACAAACATTTTTATATCTTTTACAAAATATTTTTAGATTTAAAAGAAATGTTTTATTCAAATAAATATTTTGAATTCAAATTTTCTACCTAAAAACAGCTAGAAATGTTTCAGAAAACACCTCCCCAGAAAAGATAAAAAAGGAGCGTCTGAGGCTGGGCAGCCCCCTTAATTATAAGGGCGGTCCCTTTAATCATTAAGGGGATCGACACCCTATTTAAGGGGACCGCCCAGAAAAATTGTCAGACCAGTTTGCCTATAAATACTAGACTATTCCCCACTGATTTTCTCACCTTTTTCACACACTTTCTTTCTGTTCTAAATCAGTTTATACTCACCTAC
>BQNB010203684.1:0-10746 GCA_026074375.1 Tanacetum coccineum | reverse complement strand
AGTCCATATTCTTATTTTTCAAACTTGAATCGAACTTAAAGCATTTTTGTAATCAAAAGTAAAGGCCGAAAGGATTTTTAATTATAATAAATAGACAATCGTTTAAGTAAACTACCCGTTTCTTTAATCAATTATACTTTAATTCTTGAATCATTATCCATCCAAGTTTATCCATATTTGTTCTCGTACCCCCAAACAACATCATTTTATATCTTGAAGTACCTTGAAATCTTTAGATCGTGGCAGTCTATAAGATTTACCCTTTTCGTAATATAGTCGACCCTTTCTATGAATTACTAATCCTGTGGTACGACCTGGTCTTACCCTAAACCTATACTATAAACGGGGGTTTATACCCGTGTGTTAGTTAGAATTAGATAAAACTAGTATTATAAATTTTAAGCTTTAATAACACATCAAGCAGTCTCAGAATTTGCAACTCCTGTGATTGAGCGAAATATCACAGAATCACTAAAAGCTGTTGTCTTAGCAAACTCTTCATCTCAACCAAAGTCTATTTATGAGGCGGCTGCATCACTCTTTGAGTTTGAACCAACGAAGATTCTTATGGAAAAGATGAAGGAACACAAATCATATCTCAGAGCTAATTATAAAAAGGAGCTTTATGACGCACTGGTCAAATCTTATAACACTGACAAGGATCTATTTGATACATATGGTGAAGTATTCACGTTGAAAAGGAGTCGAGACGACAAAGATAAAGATCAAGACCCCTCCGCTAGATCAGACCGAAGGACGAAAAGAAGAAAGTCGAGTAAATATGCTGAATCATCTAGGGATCCAAAGTCCAAGGAGTCTAAGTCAACAAGCTCTTCTAAAGGCACATCCCGATCTCAACATAAGTCATCTGGCAAGTCTGCTCATGCAAAGGAGCCAAGTCATACAGTTGGTGACTCAGGAGTGCAACAGAATCAAGAGTTTGACTCGGGTAACAATGATGAACAACCCGATAACGAGGCTGCTTCGAAGGTTGACTGGTTCAAGAAACCCGAGCAACCTCTAACTCCTGATCCTGATTGGAATAAGAGAAAACATGTTGACTTCAGACCAACTCAAACTTGGATTAGTAACATTGCTCGTGCAGAAAATCCTCCTACTTCATTCGATGAGCTAATGGATACTCCAATCGACTTCTTTGCGTTTGTCATGAATCGGCTCAACATTACAAATCTGACTCAAGAACTTCTGGTTGGACCAACATTCAACCTACTTAAAGGTACCTGCAAGAGTCGTACAGAACTAGAGTATCATTTTGAAGAATGTTTCAAAGCTACAACTGAACGACTATACTTGCATAACCCCGAAGGCAAGCAGTATCCATTCGATCTCTGTAAGCCTCTCCCGTTGATTCTAAATCATCGAGGTCGTCATGTTATCCCTTTTGATTACTTTATCAACAATGACCTGGAATATCTGAAAGGTGGAAGTTTAAGCAGAAAATACTCAACTTCCGTAACAAAGACAAAGGATGCTACTTACGAGGTCCAATGGATTGAAGACATGGTTCCTAATATATGGAGTCCCATAAAGGTAGTATATGATAAACATGCCTACTGGGGTACTTCACACTAGGGTCCCAAACGTCAATAATTCTACGGGTTTGCAAGCAACAGGATGTCGTCGAAGGGTGTCTACTCCAGAAAACGTATCATTGCAGTTACCAGTCTTAAGATTATGAAAAGGTATGACTACGGTCACTTGGATGAGATTGAAGTTCGTAGAGAGGATCAGCAGCTATACAAGTCTAAAGAAGGTGATTTCCCACGACTTCACCTATAAGACATTGAGGACATGTTACTCCTACTTGTTCAACAGAAGCTGACCAACCTCACGATAAACAAACGTTTTGACTTGAATTTGGCATTACGTATGTTCACCAGAAGTATTGTCATTCAAATGCGGGTGGAAGATCTTCAATTAGGTGTCGAAAGTAACCAAAAGAAGCTCAACCTCGCCAAACCAGACACATTCAGGTTGAATCTCCAAAACAGAACCGCATATACTGCATATTAAAACCCTCAAGGAGTATACAAGGACCAGAACAATAGAAACAGATTGATGCGCACTGATAAACTCAATAAATTCAGTGATGGCACGCTCAATAATGTTCGGACTGCTCTTCATGATATTACTTCGGGAATAAGGATGAATACCTGCCAAAGAGGAAATGGAGTGGATTAGACAAGCGAAGGGCTCGTGTTATGATCCAGGATATCGATAAGCAGCTCTTTCAAAGAAGGTTAATGCGGAATCTAGAGAAATTCGTTGGTGGAAGAGAATACGGAGAAGACCTCAGAATACTTACATGGACAATATGACTCCATCATATCTTGTTCTACTACATTTCAGGTCATTCTTTTGTAATTATTAATCTTGTGAATATGTGAATAAACAGTGTAGACTAATATTAGGCAAATATCGTGTTTGAGTAATTTCTTAGTAAATTCAAAAATTTTAAATCAACGTACTCAAACACCATATTATTCCCTCATAGTTTGAGGGGGAGCATTAAAATGTTCCAATAATCGGCTTGTTAATAATTGGATATTTTTTCCCTAAAACCATGAATATTTGAATCAATTAATATCTAAAATATCAAGAGATTTGACATTTTTGATAAGGGGAGAAAATATGATTAAAATATATGACTAAAGATGTGATTTTAAAGGACTCAAGTGCAAGCTTCATCCCTTCATGTGCTAAACATTTTTTTGAATATCGACGCACATGTTGAGGGGGAGCATTTTGAATGGTTTAAGGTTGAGAATAATACCGAAAGACCGACCATGTTTGTAATTACTTGGAGTTATAAGGTGGTTAGGATTAGGTATTTGTTCCCACGATCCAGCCAGAACCGGAGGGATCTACCCAGAGACATTCCACTAGTTAGTGTAGAAGTCTATAGGTATGATATAAAAAAGGAGTAAAAGTGAGAATAAGGGAAAAGTGCCGACTGAGATGGAGCTAGTACTGGAACAAACCCAACAAGGTACTAGTCATGAAGTCTCGGTAAGCACTGAAGGGGTTGAAGAATTAAAAAGAAAAGTTAAGATAAAGGGTGAAAAGAAAGAAGCCCTCCTTACACTTAGGCAGAAACCGGGTCAATACATAAACTGTCAGAAACACTAAGCTGTTGTCTGGTATTGAAGACAGTCGTCATGGACCCAGTGACGCAATGCACAACCCTCCCCAGCCACTCAAGGTCTCTCAAAAGACTCTTGTTTCATTTCTCACGGAGATTACACTCATTTCTATCGACTTTCTCACTCCGAGTTAGTTGGTATTGAAAAGGTGGCAGTCTGCTCCAGCCTCCGATTACTAAAACCAAATGTGCACTATTGAGTCTAGAGCCAAAAGAGATCATCCATAAATCTCATTAGGACACTTATCCAAAATATGCTTGCTAATTCACACAATGTGAAAACAAGAAATATATCAAGAGTCCTACGCATTATCCTTGTGATTTTGCCAGAACATCAGAGTGATACCTAAAAAGTACTCACAATGACGATGGAAATCCTTCCAGAGCCAACATCAAACAAGCTCTGCGGTAGGTGACTTGTGAGATCCTATATGGATCAAACTTGTGACACTGGATATCGATTCGGTCCAGCTTATGAATTGACGGATGAATTTTGAAAAAGATAAAACTGTTGGTGTGTCATAAAAACCGTTTGCATCTTGACACACCGACTGATTTTCCTAAATCAATTTTCAATCTTATGTCCATGGGAAGCCTCACAAGGGTATCTGGACATAGGAAAGCTGAACACGAATTGACGGCTTAATCGGGAAGATAGTAACTTACCGGTTCACTCTTACCGTGTTGTCTGCTTTGAGACGCTCTAGTAATGAGAACGGCTAGTACAGCTGCGAAACCCTGTCAAGGAGATTCTTCGGAATTCTACCTGATCACAGGCAGTATTTATATTGATTAACGGGGTAATGTAGTTCATTACAACGTATTCGTCGAAGTGCGATTAAAGCACTTTCGTCCATACATGTTGATTATCACTAACACTCTTATACAGATAATCTCAATGGTCGCAACTATTGGAACAAGACAACGTAGATTTCATAGCCACATGCTCTACTGGACCGACAAAAGTAAAAGAATCATGGAAAGATCAAGTAACTGATTCATGAACTTCCGCTACTCTGATACCGTACATTTTTCTTGAAGTGACGAAGTATTAAAGTCAAAGAATTTCAAAGAAGTTCCCGTCACTCTAATACCGAACGTCTTTCTCGAAGTAACGAAGTGTTATAGCTAAAGATTTCAAGAAAGATGTCTTATTCAAGCTTTCAAGACAAAGAAACAACAAAAGTATGAGCATACCGGTCCGAAGGTCACAAGTACACCAGGTGGCAAAAGATCACAAGATGATGATAAGAGATTACATTTGGCTGATGATCTCAAGATAACTCAAGATCACAAACAAGTTAAGACAAAGGAACAAGCTTCAGCCTAAAGTCAAAGATCACTACATCATGTTTACAAGATGAAGTCAAAGAAATCAAGTCTGCAACACAAGACTAAAGACCTACATAGTATGCTAGGCTTAAGTATTTGTAAAATGGAGTAACCTCCCTTAGGGGGGATTGTTAGGATTACAAAAAGTATCAGTCACTTCCATTATATCGTTAGATAGCTCGTAAAGTAATATTTGGAAACTAAGTAAGCTAAATAGGCCAAAGGCCGATGGAAAGCCCATGGCACCTAAAAGCCCATCCGGCCTACTAAGTATATAAACCATTTCCATGTTATGGAAAGGGTGTTGGTTGAATCATTTTACACACACATTTTGTGTGTTTTCTATGTGTTTTCTCCCTTCCACTTTCTCTCTTTATATTTATCTCTCTAGTTCTATATTTGTGTAAAATACAAATCTGATATTCTAAAGTTGACAGACCTGAATAGATATATTTAGTCTGTCCTATAATTTCTGCGATCCTGAATCCCCCAAAGGTTACGAAGGTAGGGTAAACTAGGTCATAGGATTAATCCCAACTATCCCACAAAGAACTAGTCTCATAAACACTAAACAGATTAATTAAACCCTTCTCTGGAAAAAGTTTATGTGCTTTTTAAGTATGTTAAGTGATAGAGGCGGTAACAGGATTAGTTCCTATACTAGGGATAGGGTTTAAAAACTATCCTAGTACCACTATTAATCCCACATTCAATTGGTAATCTAACAATAGGACTAACAGTGTCTAAACCACCCACAATACTACCAAAACCCAAGGTTACACGATAGTCAAAAGGATATCCAACGAAACCATGGTTTTACAGGAAACAAACATTATAACGATAGTAAATTCATAACTAGGCCAGCACTTGCTTAGCCGCTTATGGCAACAACAAAGTAAGAATTAATAAAGGTAATCATAGATTGAAAACTCATAATTCTTACAGATGCCGTTTATGAGTGATTAAATACAAAAGTAATATAAGTGTGATCGCCCTTGGAATTTTGGTGGAATTCTTCGAGCTTTCGAGGCCTTGGTCACCCCTTGGATCTGTGGTGGAATGGATGATGCTAAAGTGGCTGAATGAGGCCTCTATTTATAGATTATGAATTTGTTATGGCGTAACCTTGTATAGTGTTACGCTGTAAAGTGCTAACGAGGCTTTCCATGTTGTAGGCATAAAATATGTTACAACGTAAACTATTTAGCTTGTTACATGTAATTGCTGAATAGGATGGTCTCATCCCGATTAATTCTAATGATGTTTTCGGCGTTAAACTTCCATTGTTGGTTATGCGTTGCCTGCATAGGTGAAGTGTTCTTGCATTTGAAATATGTTACGACGTAAACACTATGTAAGGTGTTACCCCATATAACCTTCTAAGAATCGCATTTTCTTCATTTTTACGTCATTTTTCAAGTTCTTGTTAACATACTTGCTAATTTTACTGAAAAGGAGGAATTAACGTTAAAGTATCAAATTCAAGTATGTTATAAGACAATATGTAAGTTTTTTTAGGGAGAGAATTGACACTAAAAAAGTATAAATTATTTGATGTTATCATAATGGAGTCTTAAAATTTGAGACGTACGTAATACATTTCAAGAATGAATAAGGTTGAAAAAGGTCACACGTGGGACACATAAGTGTGCACGAGATGGAATAAAGAGCTGAAGAAAAATCTAATTTAAATACTTCGCTATAAATAAAAGCGCTTCCTGAGAGACAACCCAGAATGTTATTTTCTTATTTTATGACGTTTTCTTCCAGTACTCTACGCTAGGGCGTTATCCAATCCATGGGATAAAGCGTATTGACGTTTTCTGGACGTTATCCAGTCATTTATTTTCTGTATTTTAAACATTATTGTACGACCTGGTATTACGGCGTATTTCATTATATGATATGACGTAATTAGGCGACCTGACCCATACTTAAGATTACTTTTAAGCGTTATTCAATACGGCGTATCTTGGTTGGGGATACGGCGTATGTTTTCTGTAAAATTTTTTGTTTTTATTTTTTTATTTCTAACCGTTCGTAATACGGTAGCAAAAGATCATTTTCCTTTGCCATTTATGGATCAAATGTTAGAAAGTATACATAATAAGAAACACTAGCTAAACAAGATGATCCAGAGGTCGGGGAGGATTAAACAAGAACTTAGCCATTTTATTTAGAGAGAGAAAAAGGAAAGATGTGTATGTGTTTTAGAGAGATAAAGAACACACACACACACACTTTGGTGAAATGATACAAATGAATCCTCACCCCTCCATGAAAGTATGGAGGGGTTATTTATAGGTCAAGACAAGGGAAACTATTCTAACTTAACAGTTCTAGTCCCTGCGGGTCTTGCCTAATGATAACTAGTGTAATTCCGGATAAGTCAACATATTTTAAGGCTAAAAATATTCCCCTAATATGTGGACATATGGAATTACTTACAATGTTCCTATCAAGTACAAGTACAATAAAATAAAGTCTTCCAAAGCACTTCCAAAGCTGAAGATGTCTTCTGAGTTCTCCTGGCCTTGAACCTTGTACTCCAGCTTGGATCTTCAGTGTCTTTAATTGTACAGGAACCATTGTAGTATGCATGAGTTACTTGTACTCCAGCTTGGATCTTCTGTGTCTTTACTTATTCTGGAACCATTGTAGTATGCATGAGTTGGATTAACTTCCCCCCAATTCATGTAGCATGTCTTGAAAAGTTTTCTTCATAGACTCCTTTTTTGCGAAGTTTCTGAATCAACTCCCCCCTAAGTTAACTAAGTCCCGGATGTACACGTTTTTCCCACATGATGATTTCAAACTCTTGGAAGCATCATTGACGTGTACACACATATACTCGAGAAGTTCTAGTCTTAAGCAAAAATATTGAGAAGTTATGAATGACATTGAAGAACATTGAAGGATTTTGCTTAGACTATGAAGTACCATTGACGTTTTGTAGCTTCAATTATCCCGTGAGAATTGCTGATCACATCTCAACCTTTAAACTCTTTGGCTAACTTATCAACCTCGTGTTATGTCGGCTATTGTTGTGACCACTTGGTGAAGTAAACCCGATATACCAAACTTTAAAATGAAGTAGAATCCCTCAAATTTGTTACTTAATCTTGCACTGTTGTTGATTAAAGAACGGTGCAAGATTAAATCTATAAGTAATCTATACTCAACCAGAAAATTATAAGAAGTACATCACCTCTTGAAATTCTCCACATCGACTTCTGCATGTGACACTGAGTACTACAACGTAACTTCTTTAAGTGATAGTTATCCAGGTCTTCAACCAACCACCCCGGCTGCTGGAAACTAGATAATCCAAGTCTTAATCAAATTCCTTTTATGCTCAAGCAAGTTATCAATCGATAGATTGGGTTTAAAGAAAAGGGGTAGAAAATAAAAGGAAGTCTCGATGATGAAATAAGTAGACGCATTCGTGAAACCCAACTTCAATCACAAATAAGGGATACCAAATTAACTCCGTGATCACTTGTCATCGTAATCCGAATCTTTAGCCGTTAGTCATTTTATCTTATTCGAATCTTTTTTAGTGTTATGTATCGTGTTTGTTGTGTTGTTAAAATTAATTAATGTTCACGGGATTTTACAAGTCTATGATTTAAACCGTTAAAAGAATCAACTTTTACGAGATTTTACTAAATCAAGAAAAAACCGTGAAAAAGTAAAAAAATATTGATTGTGAAATTGTTGTTAAAATTGAAGTACGTGAGCTTTTGTTGATGATTAATGGACTTACGAGGAAAAACGGTGCAAAACCGGTTAACTTGGAAGGTTAAAAGGTAAGTATAATGAAAATAAGGACCAACGGTGCAAAACTGTTTCAAATATGGGGGTTACAAAAGCAACCAAGGATTAATGAGAATTGGACTTGAAGTATAGGGGCTGCATGTGTCAAAGTTGCATTTTAGTTTAATAAAAAATTCCCTCCAATATTACGTCTTCCTCGTTTTTAAAACTTGTAAAATGGAACGAATGAAAATTAATTCTCGCGGACTCGTATGGTGATCATTGATTCAATTTTAATATACTATGATGATCGAAACGAGTTCACGATCGTAATGATATAGGAAAAAAGTCTCGTAGTAAGCCGACACTCAAAATCGAAAAACCCAAAAATTACTTAAAAAAGTAGATCGGTTCCTGCTAGCTTGTCTAGTTGTTCTGTTCCTACTAGCTTGTTAGTTGTTCGGTTCTTACTTGAAACAAGTTGTTCAATTGTCATTGAAAATTAGTAGTTCGGTTGTCACTAGTTGTTCGGTTGACAAGTTGTTCGGTTGACAAGTTGTTTGGTTCACAAGTTGTTCGGTTGACAAGTTGTTCGGTTCATGAATACAAATTGTGAGTCCGGTGTACTATCATCCTTTTCTTCTTTCCGTCCTTGTCTTCCTTGTACTGAATCTTGTGGATCTAGTCTCTTCTTCTTCACCGTGTACCACCAAAAAAATAAGCCATTCAAAATAAGCTTGCATAAGCATTTAAAAGAAGAAATAAGGTCACGAAAAAACTGTTAAAGAAGAAGATAACGCAAATCCAAACCGTTACAAAAGAGACAAAACGTGTTTGCTTTAAAGAAACACAAAGCATTTGTGTTTTGTTTCCGTAACCCGCGGCCATAATAAAACAAAAAAAAATAAAAAATAACACGTGACCCACTAATATTTTTTGTTTCAATAAAAAAAATAAAACAAGGTTATTGTTTAAACAATAAGAAAGAAATAGAGAAAAGAAACTAAGAAAAGGGTGGGTTTTGTTTGGGGGGGGGGGTTTTTGGGGTGTGGTGGGGGGGGGGTCATAAAAACCACAAATACCCAGTATTACACAATAAGCTCGAATATGCCACAACGAATAAGCTCACAGACGATGTCGCTTTAGCCATTAAGCAAATTAGATTGGGAGTGGATGTGTCTTGAAGAGTGATGTACATTAATAAGAAACGATTGCTAAACAAGATAATCCGGAGGTCGGGGAGGATTAAACAAGAACTTAGCAATTTTATTTAGAGAGAGAAAAAAAGGAAAGATGTGTATGTGTTTTAGAGAGAGAAAGAACACACATACACTTTGGTGAAATGATACAAATGAATCCTCACCCCTCCATGGAAGTATGGAGGTGGTATTTATAGGTCAAGACAAGGGAAACTATTCTAACTTAACAATTCTAGTCCCTGCATGTCTTGCTTAATGATAACTAGTGTAATTCCGTATTAGTCAACATATTTTAAGGCTAACAATCTTCCCCCAATATGTGGACATACGGAATTACTTACAATGTTCCTATCAAGTACAATTACAACACAATAAGGACTTCCAAAGTGCTTCCAATGCTGAAGATGACATTTGTGACTTCCTGTCTTGATACTTGTACTCCAGCTTGGATCTTCTGTGTCTTTACTTGTTCTGGAACCATTGTAGTATGCATGAGTTGGATTAACTTCCCCCCAATTCATGCAGCATGTCTTGAAAAGCTTTCTTCATAGACTCCTTTTTGGCAAAGTTTCTGAATCAGCTTCCCCCCAAACCAACATCCCTATCTTGAGCAGATTCTGAAACTTTGATGTAGCTAGAAAAAACTTCTATTTGACATTTACGTGCACAGCGGAATTTTGTAGAAGTAGAAAACCACATCAAATACTACTGCTACTTGTCATTAGGTCTTGGTGAATATTCGTTCGGGGGTACATGCAAGGAATCAGCAACAATTCTTCTCACGTATGCAGAATACTTCACAAACCATACTAAGTAAAGTAGTCTACACTACTTCCCCCTGGAAGTTGACATGGTAACATCAAAGTCAACTAAGTCCCGGATGTACACATTTTTCCCCATGACAATATATACTCAAGAAGTTCTTGTCTTAACCAAACATCTTGAAAAGTTATGAAGGACATTGAAGAGCTTTGAAGGATTTTACTTAGATTGGGAAGTACCATTGACATTTTGTAGCTTCAAATATCCTGTGAGAATTGCTGATTACATCTCAACCTTTAAAGTCTCTAGCTAACTTACCATCCTCGTATTCTGTCGGCTATTGTTGTGACCACTTGGTGAAGTAAACCCAATATACCAAACTTGAAAATGAAGTAGAATCCCCTAAATTTGTTACTTAATCTTGCATTGTTGTTGATTGAAGAACGATGCAAGATTAAATCTATAAGTACTCTATACTCAACCAGAAAAGTATAAGAAGTACAACACCTCTTGAAATTATCCACATCGACATTT